>BQNB010084168.1:0-28834 GCA_026074375.1 Tanacetum coccineum
TTGAAGAGTCAATATTTAAGATTTGGGGTCTTATTACATTTTGGGGACAATTGTTATAAACCAGAATCTTTATTTATATTATTGAACAATTTGATGCCATGGGCTTATGTAACAAACAAGTATTTTGTTAATCCAATGTATCTTTTTCAAACGACACATTTAGTGGTCGTTCTCATATCTTGTGCTATTGAACTATGAAGTAACGCCCTCGGATATTCAACATTCCACTGCAACCCAGATTTGGGGGTGTTACATAAAGCACTGGTATCCATAGTAAAAGCAACTGACGTATTCGTAAAGTTTAAAGCACATGCATTGAAGATGAGAACTTTCACTCTCCCTCAACCCACGTCCACAGGTGATCATTGACCTATAAATTGGAGCTTATTCTTAGGGTCTTACACACACAACACATTACAAACACTACAATACTTAGAATCAAAGTATAGATCAAGTTTTAGGAATTTAGTTGAACTAGCACATAAGTTTTTCCAATCCTAGGTTTTAATTCATCAAGAAGGATCAAGAGAAGTGTATTATAATCCGTTGTGACAGAGCTATTTATAGTTTTTGGGTTTTACTTTGTTATAATACATGTTTCGTGGAAAGTTCTTGAGGAATCATCAATCATAGCAATTGGAGTTGGTATAAATCTTGTTTCAATTCTTTGATCATATGTTTTCTGACTTTATCATGCTTGATATGTGTTTGATTACCATGAATATGGAGTAGTTCTTTTATGTTTATTTGTGATAAATAAGAGTCAGATCATGAACATGATGAATAATAACGTTTTTGGTAAATAATGAAGTTAAACTTGATATTGGATTAATCGGATCTTTTGTTAAACACTTGATTTATCATATATAATGGACATAGGTCGAAAGACTCCATTTATGTGTTGGATTTTAAGTTGTTTATCTATGACATTTTGGTGCTTGTTTTGTGAGAATTAACAAGTAAATCGTTTATCAAACCCGAGTATAAAAATGTTTAATGTTCGATCTTATGTCTAACGAACGTGGTCGAGCAAGTCTATCTTTATTATTTCCAAGCGTGAATCAAACTTAAAGCATTTTATATAACAAAGATTAAAGGCCGAAAGGATTCTCTTTTATATAAAATAGGCAAACACTTGAATAACTACCCGTTTACCTAAGCATTTATGTCTTAATTCATAAGTTCGTTATTGTTCATGTGTTCATCATCTTTGCTCTCGTCCCCAAATAAACATACTTTTTATTGATTTGAAAATACAAAAATTATGCATTTTTGTCTTTAGATTCATGACAAGTCTAAAGATATTCGTTTGCAAAACTAATGAACTTTCTGAGAACGTCAATCCCGTGAAACGACCTGGTCTTACCCTAAACCTATACTATATACGAGGGTTACACTTTACCCGTGTGTTGGATTAAAATTTGATAAAATAGGTATTTTCAATTTAAATCTTCTGCAACACATAACCTCCCATGTATGTCATCACCCTCCCCTTCCCCATAATACTTTGGCATATTCAAAGCATATTATCCTTCTTTACACTCTATTACCGATTTACTTATAACTTTGCATGCTATTATCCAAGGCTTACACATTTACCATCTATTAACAAAATAATAAGCTTTTCCTACCCTTTCACCATCTAATACTATGCATGAACCTTTTCTATAAATACCATGCACCTAACTCTTTCACATTCACTTCATTTCAAACACACACTACTATCTTTTTCTCTTAATTATTTAGGCAACAAGGGATGAAGAACAAGAGTTTTCAAATTTTAGTTGAAGGTTTTTTAAGATTTGGTTAAAGGTTTTACAAAAGATAAGGGTTTGGTGCTTCAAAACTAGGGTTTACTAGTTATTTTGGGTTAATCTTGCATCATCAGGCATCCATCTTCATCCATATTTGTAATTATCATTATTTTCATGCTATCATACATTATGTACATCTTATATATGAATTATAGCATCTTAGTATGCTTGTGTATAAGTAAAACTTGTTTAAAAGCTTGAATTATTACTCTAAAAGTGTGCAGATTTTTAGGTTGACTTTATGACTTGTAACGACCACCTTAATGGAACCCATGGGTAAAACTATTTTCAAAATATCTTAATATAGTGTTTCAACTAAAACTATAGAGGAACCCAAAAGGATTCGGGTTCGTTTTCATTTCCGAATGATTTTTACAAGATTAGTGCGCATAACCGACTTATGGACTTTACATAGATTGATGACCACTTTAGGAGTGTCATGGACTTTTAGTCTAGTTGAGACTTTAGTAGAGGACAACTTAACTTAAACATAGCAATTTGGATTAACCCGTAAAGATAAAAATTAAGTGAGTTATGACTAAAACAAGAACAGGCAAGTTTTCTACTTTCTGGACATCAAGACTTTGGTGTATTCTAGACCACTTTTGGACTCTTTAAACTTTTAAACAATTTACGAGACTTTTGGAAAGAGAACTCAAAAACCTTCAACTTATGATTTTGAAACATGTTATTTCAGTAGAAAACGAGGGAGATACACTCCCATGAAGTTGGGAAAACCCTATTTCCAGCCCGCTATTTTAAGTAATTTCTTATATAAAACACTTGTAGCTTTTGTTATAAAGTATATTTGGACTTGGAAACCTTAGTTAAAAGCACATTAGGCTGTGGTATATATTTATAAATCTCATATGCATTTAGTGCACTCATTGTTGTGAACCTAAAGCGCATCATTATTTAACTAGGTTGCATTTAGGACTTGCTGCGTGACATACTTGTGATTATTTTCTGAATCAATGCTCTGCTTGACGTGAGTTTCTAGCCCCAGTTTATCTCGTTTTATAATTGTTTTGCAAATCTCAGGGTGATATACATTGTCTGTTTTACTTTTGGACGCAAGCAACTTTTAAATGATTATGGATTAGCCTAAGTACCGATAACCCACTATGCCCACTATCATGAACCGTTAATTACTTTGTTTAAACACAGGTGGTATAATTTGATCTATTAGGATTGACATCCACGTCCAGAGTTGGTTCTAGCATAGCCAACGGATACCTACTCGGGCACTTTACCTTTCATGAATTTGCATAGATAACTTTGTTTAGCTTCGGTGTCATGAGCTTAGTGCAATTGTATTTACTTTTTTGGATATTGTATGCCATGCAATAATTACTTTAAATCTTGCGGTCCACACTTATCATTTACTTGAACATATGAACTCACCAATTTTATGTTGACATTTTAAGCATGTATTTCTCAAGTGCTTAACCCGTATGGACATTTATGAAGTGCATTAGAGTCCGCATTCATCATGATTATTTTGCATGGATTTTCACTTATACATAAACTATTCTTGTTTTTGTAAAAAGACTATAATTTCTTTTGATGCAAAACTATTGGTACCACTTGTTAAAACTTATTTAATGCTTAATGTATCAACAAGAGTACTTTTTAAATGACTTATGTAGAGGTCGTTCTTTTATATCTTGTGCTTATGTATTATGAAGTAACGCTCCCGGTTACCTTTTCACTGCCATATAATTTGGGGGTGTTATAGATTAGTATCTAGAGCTAAGGTTATAGAGAACTAGGTTGCA
Organism: Tanacetum coccineum; assembly: GCA_026074375.1. Lineage (NCBI taxonomy): Eukaryota > Viridiplantae > Streptophyta > Magnoliopsida > Asterales > Asteraceae > Tanacetum > Tanacetum coccineum. Next base: position 3,593 of record BQNB010084168.1, read on the forward strand.
TATTAGGCCAAGACTATAACAACTACATAAACATTGCATCATATAGCATCATAAACGTTGTGCGTGAATAACCATTACATGATCCTATTTTCCTTATACGTGCGTTTACTTTTGCCTTGCACATATTTTACACTTAATTTATATAAAGGTTAATTATATAAATACTAGAACTTTTCTAAGACATTGTGAGTGACATAATGGTCTCTAAACTTTTCCTAAGACATTGTGAGTGACACAGTGGTCTCAAAACTTTTCCAAAAACACTATGAGTGATACAATCATCTCTAGACTTTTCCCAAGACATTATGAGTGATACAATGGTCTTTAAAACTTTTTTATGACTTTACATGATATCATTTTACATAGTATTGAAACTTGTCACAGTCCGTCGATCCCACTAGTTACCTCACCATTCAAATCTGAGTTGGAACACCCGTCTTATACTTTTGAAACACCCACTTCATCTCGTGACCCTTCGTATAGAAACATGCCGATTAATTCAAACACGACTTTAACCCGTCACCTCGTAAAACTCCATTTTTGGAAACACGACTTTCAGAACCCAACTTATTTTTATTTTTCTTTACTCTGTTCGATTTTGAAGAAAATGCCGACGATAAGACAAGGAATGAGTTCCGCGGAGACTGAGCATATTGTAGCCCAACGAGTTACTAATGCTATTGAGGCTAATGCTTAAGGAGAGATTTTTCCTGCCTTCCATAGTGTGACCTAAGTCGAAGCCTTCTTGGACTATATTTCCTAAGAGATTTGCATTAGTAATTTCCTATAAATTTTGTTATATTATGTGGATGTTTTTAAATTCTCTATTAATTTATGTGTCATGACGCTTCCGTTAGTTACACTCCTTAAATTGTTACTGTCTTATAAACGATTTCACTATCGTTTAATAAACTTTTTTGCTATTATCTTATAAACTATTTTGCTGACATCTTATAAACTATTTTATTGTCGCCTTATAAACTACTTTGCTCTTACCTTATGATTTGTTTTGCTAGTTTATAAACCGTTTTGGGCTACTACATTGTAAACAATATAGCTTACACCATTTAACTCGGAGAAACATAACACTAGTTTGACGAAAATGAGCATTGCATCGTTAGTCCTTAATTATACATAGCCTGATCACCTATGTCTAATTCAGGAAGGATCATGCTATGCTGGGAGTAGTCACCTTATCATTTTATCAAAATCAATTTATAATTATATTCCTAAAAAGAAAAAAAATATGTGCGCATGCATAAGTTGTGCATGTCATAGGCATTCGTATTAGTAAACATCGTAACTAAGTAGACTTTTACACCACTAGTCACCCTAGGATAATCCACCAACGAGTATGGTCACAATTAAGGAATTTGCTAAACCACCCATCAACGTCGACTTAATGTCGTAGAACTTGGTAGCTGTGACGTCATTATAGGTATAGATTGGTTATCGAAGTACCATGCGATGATCGTTTGTGATGAAAAGCTCGTTCGTATTCCTTATGGAGATGAAACCTTAACTATTCGAGGCGATAGAGGTGCATCTAGGCTGAATATCACATCTTACATCAAAAAGCATAAGTATCTACAGAATAGTTGCCATGTGTTCTTGGCACCCATCAAGGAGAAGAAGACTGGAGATAAGTCGGAAGAGAAGCGACTTGAGGACGTGCCTATTGTTCAGGATTTTCTGGAAGTCTTTCTTTAGGATTTTCCTGGACTCCCACCCGTTAGGCAAGTCGAATTTCAAATCAACTTAGTGCCTAGAGCGGCACCAGTGGCACGAGTACCTTATAGACTAGCCCATCGGAAATGCAAGTACTGTCTAGTCAAGTGCAAGAATTGGCTAACAAAGGATTTATCTGACCGAGTTCCTTACCTTGGGGAGCTCCAGTTCTGTTTGTTAAGAAGAAGGATGGACCCTTCAAAATGTGCATTGACTATCGTGAACTAAACAAGTTAACTATGAAGAACCGGTATCTGCTACCAAGGATTGATGATCTTTTTGATCAACTGAATGGCTCAAGTGTTTACTCCAAGATCGATTTACGATCAGATTACCATCAACTTAGGATCAAAAAGGAAGATATCCCAAAGACGGCGTTTAGGACTCGATACGGTCACTACGCGTTCCAAGTAATGCCTTTTGGACTGACCAACACGGTAGTATTCATGAATCTGATGAACCAGGTATGCAAACCGTTTTTGGATAAATTTGTGATTGTATTCATAGATGACATTCTAATCTACTCTCGAAGCAAGGAAGAGCATGAGGAGCATTTGAGGCTAATTCTGAATTTGCTCAAGAAAGAGGAATTGTACGGCAAATTCTTGAAGTATGAATTTTGGATCCCGATAGTGCAATTTCTTGGTCACGTGATTGACAGTCAAGGTATTCATGTTGATCCTGCCAAGATAGAATCCATCAAGGATTGGGTAGTACCTAAGACTCCGACAGAAATTCATCAATTTCTAGGTCTTGCTGGTTATTACCAAAGATTCATTGAAGGTTTCTCAAAGATTGCCAAACCGTTAGCCAAACTGACTAAGAAGAATGTAAAGTTGGAATGGGAAGAAAAGGAAGAGTCAACATTCCAACTACAAAATCAGAAGCTTGGTAGTGCACTAATCCTATCCTTATCTGAAGGAACTGAGAATTTTATGGTCTATTGCGATACTTCGCATAAAGGATTAGGATCTGTTAATGCAAAAAAAGGTTATACGCCTCTCGATAGCTTAAGACTCATGAAAAGAATTACACCACTCGTGACTTGGAATTAGGAGCTGTAGTGTTCACTCTCAAGATTTAGAGACATTACTTATATGGTAAGGGGTGTACACCGATCGCAAGTGTCTTCAGCATATACTTAACCAGAAGGAGCTCAACATGAGGCAGCATTGATAGATCGAGCTACTTAATGGTTACGATTATGAGATTCGTTATCACCCTGGAATGGCAAACATTGTAGCTGATGCTTTAAGCCGAAAGGAACGGATAAAGCCACCAAGAGTTCAAGCTTTGCTTATGACAATAAATTTAAACCTACCATCACAAATCTTGGATGCTTAAGTTGAAGCGATTAAGGAGGAGATTGTTGAGAATGAAAATCTTCGTGGTATAGATAAGGAGTTTGAGACTCGTCCTGATGGAACTCACTGTATTCGAAGCAGGAGTTGGTTACCATACTTTGTAAGACTAAGGGATCTAATCATGCATGAGTCACATAAATCAAAATATTTCATCCATCCCGGATCAAATAAAAGGTATCATGATCTTAAGAAGTTTAATTGGTGGCCTAACATAAAGGTGGACATTGCCTCATATGTTAGCAAGTGTTTGACATGCTCGAAGGTAAAAAAACATTTCCAAGTATGTTAGCATGAAATCGACCCAGTTTAAGAAAAGAGAGAAGAAGAGGAATGCTCGAGGTGCAATGCCGAGTATGCTTGAACCATCTGTGAATAATGTTAGAACAACCTGAGATACCTGAAGGAGAAATGGGAGGAATATAAACAATGGACTTTTTATGAATTGCACAATAGACATCGAGGGTTATGGTACAGATTGAGTGTGTCGTATAATCATGCATCACTAAGTACAGAGAACCTTTACTTACTCGATTAAGAAACTAATAAAACTGTAGAAAACTGATGACGATTGATGCTACCCCCCGGCAAACTTGTACTCTGGGCCACCGCAACCCCCCTCACCCGCCCCCAGCTGCCTCACATAACTTTCAGGCCCCTCCGACGTTTACCGAATACCCATCCTCCAAAGGCCGTCACATCGGAGCCATTAGGAAAATCGATATGATATGAGTACTGAACTTCCATATAGGCAGATGGGCAAAGCTGGAGTGAATGACAGATTGTAAAGTAAGACATGTACGCAGTCGCTTGCTCGCTGTGATTGGTTTTGGAAATGGTTGGGATAATCATTTGCCATTAGAAGAATTCTCCTACAACAACAGCTACCACACCAGCATCAAGGCTGCATCATTTGAGGCACTATATGGAAGAAAGTATCGATTACCTGTTTGCTGGGCTGAGGTTGGAAAGAGCCAACTCACTGGCCCAAAGATCATACATGAAATGACTGAGAAGATCGTACAAATTCGAAGCAGAATGCAAGCTGCTCGTGACCGACAGAAAACTTACGCCGACAAAAGACGTAAACCCATAAAATTTCATATTAAAGACAAGGTCATGCTAAAGGTTTCACCTTGGAAAGGTGTTGTTCGTTTTGGAAAACGAGGAAAGTTAAACCTGAGGTATATTGGACCTTTTAAAATCTTAGCTAAGGTTGGACCTATGGCTTATAGACTGGAATTCCCACAAGAGTTGAGTAGTGTGCACATCACATTTCATATTTCGAATCTCAAGAAGTGCTTGTCAAATGAATCTCTTGTCATTCCATTGGATAAGATCCAAGTGGATGATAAACCGTACTTTATCAAAGAACCATTGGAAATAATGGATCGAGAGATCAAACAACTGAAGAAAAGTCGTATACCTATCATCAAAGTTAGATGGAATTCTAGGCGAGGTCCTGAATTCACATGGGAACGCGAAGACCAATTTCACCATAAATACCCTCACCTTTTCTCAAAAACTTTACCGTCGGATGACACAAACTGAATTTCAGGACAAATTCTTTTAACATGGGGAGGCTGTGACAATTGACAAATTTCTAGGTTAATATTTAACCATAAACTTGAACTATTCTACTTTAAGCGTATATGTGCATGATTTAACCTAAAACCGGTAAATGATCCTGCAAAATATGAAAAACATATTTGGACGTACAACAACTCTAGACTACGCTCAGTCTACTTATAATAAGTATATTAATATACTTAGGCCCTGTTTGGTTCGCGGAATCTTTAGGATTATGATGGAATTGGAATCTGATTCCAATTCCATAACGTGTTTGGTTGGCAGAATGTTTGAATTCAAAATTTGATTCCAATTCCATAGTGGGTTTGGTTGGCGGAATTAATGTAATGAAATACCTCAAATTCCTTTATGTGTGGAATTAACATTCCATCCTAAAACAGAAGGAAAGTTTATAATTCTATGGAATTTGATATTTTTATCATCAAAAATAAATTTTTATTATTATTATCTATTTATTTATTTAAAAATTATATTATTTTTTAAAAATTATATTATTATTATTTATTTATTTTTTAAAAATTATATTTATTATTATTAATATAATTATATAATTTGTTTTTTCATTTTATTTTTTTCCAACCAAACACGCGATAGTTTTCACAAATTCCAATTCCTTCAGATTCTAATTCATTAACATTTCAATTCTTTAACATTCCAATTCTTTAACATTCCAATTCCTCAAACACATTCCAATTCCAACAAAAATATTATGCGAACCAAACACACATTTCATAAGTCACATGCATTCCATTTCATTATTTTTACATAAACTAGTTTAATTATATACTTATGCATGCACTATATTTTGCAACCTTTACATATATATACACACACAACTACACTTTAAACATTCAAAATTTAAATGTTTTTCCCTTACCTCCTATGTATACCGTCACCCTCCCCCTCCCCATAATACTTTTAGAAACTAATTTGGCATATTCCAAGCATAATATCCTTCTTTACACTATATTACCCATTTACTTAAAACTTTGCATGCTATTATCCAAGGCTTACACCTTTACCATCTATTAACCACATAATAAGCTTCTCCTACCCTTTTACCCTCTATTAACTGCCCCTCCCCCCTTTTATCCCTTTGGTCTTGGCTTGCTTACTAGTTAATACCATGCATGAACCTTTCCAATAAATACCATGCACCTAACTCTTCCACATTCACTTCATTTCAAACACACACTACTCTCTTTTTCTCTTAATTATTTTGGCAGCAAGGGATGAAGAACAAGACTTTTCAAAGTTTAGTTTAAGGTTTTTCAAGATTTGGTTAAAGGTTTTACAAAAGATAAGGGTTTGGTGTTTCAAAACTAGGGTTTACTAGTTAGTTTGGGTTAATCTTGCATCATTAGGCATCCATCTTCATCCATATTTATAAGAATCATTATTTTCATGCTATCATACATTATATACGTCTTATATATGAATTATAGCTTCTTAGCGTGCTTGTGTATAAGTGAAACTTGTTAAAAAGCTTGAATTATATTGTCTAAAAGTGAGCAGATTTTTTGGTTGACTTTATGACTTGTAACGAACACCTTAATGGAACCCATGGGTAAAACTATTTTCAAAATATCTTAATATATATTTTTACCAAAAATTCTGAAGGAGCCCAAAAGGATTCGGTTTGTTTTCATTTTCGAATGATTTTTACAAGATTAGTGCGCAAAACAGACCTATGGACTTTACACGGATTTATGACCACTTTAGAAGTGTAATGGACTTTTGGTCCAGTTGAGACTTTTGCAAAGGACATCTTAACTTAAACATGGATATCTTGATCAACCCGTGACGATAAAATTGAGTGAGTTATGACTAAAACAAGATCGGGCAAGTTTTCTACATTATGGACAGCAAGACGTTTGTGTATTCTAGACCACTTTTGGACCCTTTAAACTTTGAAACAATTTACAAGACTTAGATTTTTGGAAATATTACTCAAAAACCTTCAACTAGAATTTTGAAACGCGTTAATTCAGTAGAAAACAAAGGAGATACACTCCCGTGAAGTTGGGAAAACCCTATTTCCGGCCCACTATTTTAAGTAATTTCTTATATAAAACACTTGTGGCTTTTTTTATAAAGTATATTTTAGACTTGGAAAACCTTAGATACAAGCACATTATGTTGTGGTATATATTTATAAATCTCATATGTATTTTGTGCACTCATTGTTGTAAACCTAAAGCGCATCATTATTTAACTAGGTTGCAGTTAGGATTTGTTGCGTGACATACTTGTGATTATTTTCCGAATCATTGCTTTGCTTGAGGTGAGTTTATAGCCTTGATTTATCTCGTTTTATAACTGTTTTGCAAATCTCGAGGTGATATACATTGCTTGTTTTACTTTTGGACGCAAGTAACTTTTAAATGAGTACGGATTAGCCTAAGTACCCATAACCCACTATGCCCACTATCATGAACCGTTAATTACTTTATTTAAGCGCGAGTGTTATAAATAGATCTATTGGGATTGACATCCTCGTCCAGAGTTGGTGCCAGCATGGCCAACGGAGCGTATACCATGTCGAAATTTTAGGTGGTCTCAGGTTGGACACCTACTCGGGCACTTTACTTGGCATGAATTTACATACATAACTTTGTTTAGCTTCGGTGTCATGAGCTTAGTGCAATTGTAATTACTTTTCTGGATATTGTATGCCATGCAATAATTACTTTAAATCTTGATGTCCACACTTATCATTTACTTAAACCTATGAACTCACCAACTTTATGTTGATATTTTAAGCATGTATTTCTCAGGTGCTTAACCCGTATGGACATTTATGAAGTGCATTGGAGTCCGCATTCATCATGATTATTTTTCATGGATTTTCACTATCACTTATACATAAACTATTCTTGTTTTGTAACAAGACTATACTTTCTTTTAATGCAAAACTATTGGGACCACTTGTTAAAACTTATTTAATGTTTAATGTATCAACGAGAGTACTTTTTAAACAACTCATATAGAGGTCGTTCTCTTATATCTTGTGCTTATGTATTATGAAGTAACGCCCCCGGTTACCTTTCCGCTGCCATATATTTTGGGGGTGTTACACCGTGACCGTGCATGAAGGTTGATATCCTTAGTACAGAAGGAACCCCCTTGATGTTCGAACTTTCAGCATGCCTGAATCCCCTCAGTGGGCCTCCTCTTAATACCATGTATTTTTGTCAAATCTTTTTCGTGCCTCTTCTCTTGAGCGAACTCTCCAAGAAACAACCGACTCATCTCCTCAATCTCCGTCAATGTTCTTGGGTTCCAAGCTATCAAAGCAGTTCCTAATAGACCCGGACAGAGTCTGCCGAAACATCTTGTACCATAATGACATGGGCCATTCTTCATGCTCAAATACTGTGGAAAAGATGCGGAGATGATCTTCCGTATCTTTGTTTCCTTCGTATACCTGGATATTTGAGGGAGGTTTCTCCTTCTTATAGTGTCAAAAGCATATGATTCAAGAGGTAAAAGGCATGGGCTTGGGGAGTCTATACGGTTGGCTTAGGTCCTCCGAACTAGCATCATACCATCTTTCATATTTCGAGTCAGAGCTTTGCCTTCTATGTATAGACCTTATCGAGCGAGACCTAGCCCTCTTCCTCTTACTCTGAGACTTGAGTTTGCCTCTTCTCCCGCAGTGTTTCGAATGATGAGACTTGGAGACATTTTTTTCTTGAGACATTCCTGTGACGTTTGGGTGGGGATCTCGTTCTGCTGCTACTCCTCCCAGTTTTAGATGATCCGCTGGAAGCACTTCTTTTGGTTCTTTTATACAAGGGACTCCCTCACGAGCTCCTCTCGTCTCTCCCTTTCGAGTCCTCTTAGAAATGCCTTTTTGGAGTTCCTTTTCCCTACCTTGCTGATCAAGCTCTTGATCATGGTTCGAAGCGCCTCAATGTTTTCCTTCACATGTGCTGGAGAAGGTTCGACTTGAACAAGTCCGGTCGGAGCGGCAACACCTCCTAGAAGAGTCCTCGTATCTCAGTGTTCCTCGTTGTCTAAGTTTTCCTCAACCTCTGGATGGAAACCCGCCATACTATCAACTATTGCTCAAAACAAGTAGATTGGTATAAGGGTCCCAAAGATGGCGCCATTGTTTAAGCAAATTCCCGTAAGAGTGCTTAGACTTCATAAGTGTAGTTCAGCTTCGGCTCTTTCGATGGTCGTAGCAGCTCCTTTGTAACCTAGCTAAAAGTAAAAGAGAACACCGTTACCTCGCCTCGGGTTTTGAATCCAAGGCAAACCTTCGTCGTGAGAGTGGGTATTGGTATATGCGTGAAATATAGAGATATAAGTAGAGTAATAAGTAAGTCTAGTTTGGAGTGTATGAAAGCTTGTCCATCCCTTGAAGCGAAATGTAGAACCGTAGAGGGGGTGAATACGGTCTTTTCAACTTCTTCAAAGCTTATGAAACTTCAAGTATCCAAGAAACCGAGTGGTGTAATGATCTACTTGATGATAAAGACAATAAGTATATAGAGAGAGAAAGAGATACACCACGATATATACTGGTTCGGGATGGGGGTTTAGACCATTCGTACGTCCAGTTGCAAATCCATAACATTGATACTATTACTTTATTATAATCCTTATGGTGGACTATAAACCATATTACGACTTCACTCCATCAATATGCACTAATATTGGCACTTACTAATAAGAGCTACTCCCTACAGTATTTCGCCCTCAGAATCCACCCTTAAGAACTCATGATTCGACTTTCTTTTAGGAACACTAAGATCAACTAGGACGACTAAGAACTTCCCCTTAGAAGTATACCAAACCCCAACTAGATCACCCAATGATCTAGGCTTGATCACTAAGATACAAGACTTCCCTTATAACCAAATTGAATAAACGTTGATTTAAGAATTAATCCTAACCTAGCCTAGAGACTCGATTCTAATAGAAAAGGTATGAGAAAGAAGACCTTCGACTAATAACACACACGTGTGGATTAGGTATTTGTGTGTCTCTCTTACGGAGGTGTGTTCTCTTCAATAGAATGATAGAATGAGAAGATTAGAACACATATTGTGTTAGACTTAGAGGATAGGAGAAGAGAAAAGAGAGGAAAGAAAGAATGGCAAGAGGTGATGAATACAAGATCTAAGGAAGGGTATTTGCAGGCCAAGATCCTAAATTGGTACAAACTAATTCGAATGTGGCGCGCTACCCACGCACCAGCGCGTGACCATCATGCTAGACACCTATCTTGGTGCTTCAGGATTTTGGCGTTTTAAATACCCGTTCTTGCTAAACCCCTAATTGTATTTCACGCTTTGACCTTTTTTATTATTCTTACACTCAATGTCAAACAACTCAAACATTTATATTATTCTTACACTCAATGTCAAACAACTCAAATAGTCATTTGATAAAAACGTTTGTGAAGTGTCTAAAAGAGATTTTGGGGATGTTTTTCCAATTTCAAGGAGATAGAAAAGAACCATTGTACAAAGGGTATAGTGGGTATTCCTCACATGTAATTGGCTTAGTTAGAAACTAACTATGGTTAAGTGAATGAGTTGGCATAGTTAAGAGAGAAAGAATATGCCAAGGATATTTCATACTTGGAGAGAAAGGGTGGATGTTGTGAAGAGGAGAATTTGAAATTCAAATTTAAATTTTAAAAGATGAGGTGTGTGTGAGTTGTCATGAGTTGGCATTGATGTGATGGATATGAGCCTCTAATTCAAATTCAAATTTGAAATTTAAATGTTAGGATAAAGGTGGTGAGTTGGCAAAGTGTGTAAGAGAAATTTGGAGTGTCTTTTTAATTTGAATTTCACCTTGAGAGTGTGTGAGCGTGTACGTGGCCGAAGAGTATAGGATAAGCTTTTTGAGTGTGTGTGTGTGTGTGAAATTCAAATTTAAATGAGAGAGAGTGTGTGTGTGTGTGTGTGTGTGTGAGTGTAAAAGTGAAGAAGAGAATGAATAGGGAATGTGTGGGTGAGAATGTAGTAATGTGACACATAGGAGCCTATGTAGGGAATGTGAGAGACAACAAGTACAAAAAGGTACAAGGTGTAAAGAAATGTGAGTTGTCATGTGGGAGGATGAGCTTGGGAAGGTTTATGTAGGAAAGGTTTAAGATTTATAGTTGTGAAGTAAGTGATGAAGATATAGATAATCAAATGATTGATTATGTGATTAATCATATTGGCATTTAGAGAGAAAAGACTTAGGCGATGATGATTAAGGAATTATTTGGTAAATGGGAAGGAATGTTTAGATTGTGTGGAGAGTGTGTATAATCATTTGTATTTGGAAGAAGAGATTAAAAAATGATTAGGAAAATGTTTAAAAGGAAGTGGGGTGTAAGTGATGTGTGTGTGTGATATAGAGGAATGTGAGATGTAAAACATTTAAGTGTAGAAAAGGTAAGAATGATCAAAACATAATTAACCTTCAATTTCCACAAACTCAAATAGTCATTTAGACATAATCCATGTTTATCAACAATGGATATTATCACTTATCATGTGACAACTCACATTTTTTCAGGTCATTACACGTCAATAAACTCAAAAATATTTACTTCGAACTCTTATGTGTTTACTTTTGCGTGTAATCGTTAAGTTAAATCGCGTAACCTAAAAAACAACTTTAAACGTAAACCGACATTAAACAAAGATAGGTTTACATCAAATATGTGTTATATGACTTTTAAGAATATAGTTTATAATTCAACATAATTTATTTTGCAAGTTTTACGTAAACGCTTGAATTTAACCTAAAACCGGGAAGTTATCCCGTACATTGCAAGAAACGTCTTTGTACATACACCGACTTTAGACTAAGCTTAGTCTACACATGTATAGCATATCATGATCATCATATTCATGTTTTACATGTTCCATGCATTTTATATTATAAGTTTTACGTAAAGTAGTAACTTACCTATTTTATGCATGGATGTAAATTTATACTACCACCTTTCAAACAAATGCATACACAACATCTTCTAGAAGCAAATAGCTAAAATTTGAAAAAAAATTCCCTCCCCCTCACACCTTAACCAAAATTTGAAAATGTTTTCCCTCCCTCTCACATCTTAACCGTCCACTATATCACACACACAAACTATACCTACAAAAATAAGCACTTTATTATCCACCTGTAGCTTATTAACCACCCAACTAAGCTTAATACACCCTAATAACTAGATCTAATATCCAAATTCCTCTTTACATTCTATTAACCAACTCACCTTATTACCATCCTAACACTTTCACTCAAAATAGTGCAAGTATCATCACATTTCCTCACACACTAAAATCAACTAGCAAAAAAATATTTCTCTCCTTCCTCTCTTGCTATAGTCCACTGCTAAGGAAGAAAACAAGAAGGAAAATTAGGTTTTGATATTTACTAGTATTATACAAGAAGATTTATGGATTTAGGTGATAATCAAACAAGTATTTGGGGTTTAATTGTGTGTTAATATTGTAATCTTATCTTCTCATCCAACTAAGGTGCACATTTCATACATATGTTTATTTCATATATTTTGTTCACATCATTACATACAAGAAATAATATCACCACTAGTTTGTGTTAAATGATTTTCTATAAGAAAACTAACAAAACTTCTTAAATATAATCTTGTGAAAATGTTATAAAATGGGTAATTGAAATATAGAACTACACATATTACACTTATTCTAGTTTCCTTATAAAATGCTTGATGAAATATTTGTTTTGTTGTTAAAATGAATACTTCTAAATTTAAACTAGTTAAGTTGTATGTTATATTCATGTTCTTGTTATTATTGTTATTTTTGACAAATTGTTGGAAAGGACTAGGTTAGTATGGAGTTGTTGTTGTGATGGTAAATGATGAAAATTGGTGAAAGGGATTAGGCTAGTATGAAGTTGCAATTTGTGGGTGAAAAATAGTGTATAGAAATAAAATGCTTGTTGCGAAATTATTATGGGGTATAACACGTGGTTAAATTCATTTTGAGCAGCCGAAACTCTAAAAATAGATAGTATACTTAAATACGAACGCGTGGATATAAAAACCGTTAAAATCGGACTTAAAACGAATGAGTTACGGCCAAATGAAGATTAGTAATTTTTTCCGGCAAAAACTGTTTTTACAACATTCTGTCCAGTTTCTATTTTGGTGTTTTTGACATGTTTCGGGTCCGAGTTGGGTGAAACTCATAAGAGAAAACTTGTAGAACATGATATTTCCTTAAAACCTTGATTTTGGTCATCTCGTGAATCATTATAACAAAGGAGTTACACCCTTTTAAAGTCGGACTATTTTCTGGATATTTCATAAACTTTCTGCATGAAGTTTGACTACTAAAGTGAGCTGCTTGAAAATTAAAATGGAGGTTTTGGACGTTTTAGAGTCCGAATGAGCTATTAAATCCTTAACAAATATTGTAGTATTACTTATATATTTTCTATACGCGTTGGAAGCTTTCGAAGATATCATTAAGTAAACGAGATATGATTTATTTGAGTTAATTACTTGGAAATAATTATAAAGTGTATACTTATGAATAAAAATGGCGAACTTGACGTAAATGTTATTTTGACTTATAAAACTAAAACACAAACTTGTAGGTGGTGATATAAAGTTATTAAAATATATTTGCATCACTTCATTTCATTTGCATAATCCTAAGTCGACCTATTATTATTAGGTTGCTTTCGGGACTTGTCGTGACGTCCTACTTACTTGATTTATTCACAAATCAATACTTTCACTTAAGATGAGTTTATAGCCCCGCTTTAACTTGTTTATCACTATTTTACAAATCTCGGGGTGAGATACATTGCTCGTTTTTACATTTGGACGCAATTACTTTTAACATGATTACAAATTAGCCTAAGTAGCGATAACCCACTATGCCTAAACTATCATGAACCGTTAATTAATTTATGTAAGCATGAGTGTTATAAATAGATCTATTTGGAATTGACATCCCCGTTCGAGTAAGTAGCACTTACTAGTTTCGGAGAACCGAACTAACGAATGTATACCATGTCGGACTCAGGGTGTTTCGGGTTGAACACTTGCTCGGGTACTTTATTTTGCATTGAATTGCATACATACTTTTTGTAGCTTCGATGTCACAAGCTTAGTGCAATCGTAATTACTTTTTATGGTATTGTATGTGTTACAATAGTCATACACTTTGAAATCTTGCGGTTCACTCTTACTATAAACTTAAACCTATGAACTCACAAACTTTATGTTGACATTTTTAAGCATGTATTTCTCAAGTGCTTAACTTGCTATGGTGTATTTCAAGTGCATCGGGTCTTTATGCATTCAAGATAATATTTTCATGGATTTCACTTACACTACTTTATCCTCATTGTATTTTAAAAACAATGGTTTTCATTCGATGCAAACTTGGGACAACTTATTTTTAACTTATTTATTTTAATGAAATATCGAGGTTATCTTTTAACGACTCATGTAGAGGTCGTTCCCTATTATTGTGTGCTTGTGTATTATGAAGTAACGCCTCCGGTTACCTTTTCGCTGCAACATATATTGGGGGTGTTACATATCATCTTGATGCAAACAAGTTAAGTGTTTTGCATCTCACGTAAAGCACATCCTGTAAAAGGAAATGATGCATTTGCGCAAAGCGACTTTTGACTTCGTTTGACCAGTAAGGGAGTAAAACCCTTTACGTGATTAGAGACAACGTAAATCCGGATTAAGGTCAAATTGATACTTTCGTTTGATGGTATGTTGAAAGTATGATTATACTAGGTTTAGAAAAGATGTTTCGGCCATGACGAGGCATTTGATAAAGTAAATAAGTTGGTGTTTTATTGAAAACGGGATGACTTGTTTTATCTACTCTCTAAGTCTAAACCTCGTTTCGAGTGTTTCTAATTGTTCAAGTATCATGTACATACCTTTATTGAAAGATCCATATGTATCGGGTAAAAGGAAAGCCGGCGAGCAAAATTCCGTAAAACGAAATTCGAGTGTGGCGCGCCCAACGCGCTAGAAGCACTGTTTCCGTTTTACAGATCTTGGCTATCGTTTGTTATTTTAAGTGTTGTGAACGTTCATTTGTCATCGTTAAGACATAAACGAGATCTTAGTCAATGTTGCCCCAACACGGACTGTAACGACCGTAAATTCTGGAAGGTATGACTAATATATAGTTTCGTTTAGATCATTTAGTAAGTATAACTAATACTATATAAATAAATATCATGTATAGTTATGATGTGTTGTGTCATAAAATAAATAAATAAGATATGTGTAGGAAGTAAACATTTTTTATATAAATGCTTATTTATATATATGTTGTGGTATTTATTTATTTGATAAAAGAATTATGAGAAAAAAAAAGAATAAATATGTGATTGTTGGGATTAGGTGGCAACCTTGGGTAACAAAGGTCCCACGTACCATGGAACAACTGGAAGTCGTAAATCTTCAGCCAGCTTCCCAAAATTCTGACAATAATCAATACATAAAAATGAACGTCTCCAACCTACATTGTTGACAGTTCAATGATGGTCCCTTGAAAAAAAAAGAAATAAAAATTTAAAAGTGTGTAGTATTTGTTGTACTAGCTAGTAACCATAGTAAAGATTATAAACCCTAAAGTGTACATAAAAAAACCTTCCTAAAAATTACAAACCAAAGACTTATTGCTGGATCATCAACCTTCCTTCACAATCACTTTTCACAAGTATCAGATTTATTAGTATTTAGTTTTTCTTTAAGGTTTTCAAAGGAGGTAAAGATTTTTCTTTTGAGCTTCTTTAGGAATATAAAGTCGAATCTTTGTTTGAAAACCTTCTTCAATGTCATTATTTTATGATATGAAAACAAGCATTGCTAACCTTCTGATGTGTTCACGAACATAATTCTTTTTGCAAATATTGATTTGTGTTTTTATACTCCTGATGTTCTACAAACTTTAATATTAAAACTTACAAGACTTTGTATTTTAGTTCTTACTAAAATTTTATGAATATAGGTACTATTGTATAGAGGTGAGTTCATGTGGTAAAGTTTGTTTTGAAAATAGGATATAAGCAAGTATAAAAAATTATGTTGATATGTTAAGCTTTTTGTGAGTCTATATGAGCAAGTCTTTTGTTTTATGAACTTAATACATTGTGTGTGCGTCATTGGGTTGATATTGCACGAGATCTCATTATGTGCGGAATGAATGTGGTATGTGTATATAGCATTTACCGAAATGAATGTGGTTTATTATGACCAATGTTATTGTATGATGTTCTCCAAAGGAATGACTATATGTACACTCGATGTCTTGCTTTAAAATGTTGCTCATAACCCATGTCTCATTTAGCTTTCAAGCTAATTATTATGCTTATATCACAGGTTAAGTACGCGGATGGATGCACGATGGTTTAGTAGCACTTATAAATAAATTGGGAATAAAGACTGGGGCTATATGTTCTAAGTTAGTTGTTGTAATTTGCTTTGAATGAATGTAGTAATAACTTGTAACCCGTTATGTTGGGACCTAGGTTTATGTTTACTATCCATTGCGTGACTCATATGTTTCCATCATGTTTAAGTTAAAATAAAAGTATGTCCTTCGTTTATGCGAGAAAAAAAATTCAGGTTATTATACGGACCTCTTCTATTGCACGAGAATTGTGGTGTCATCTTGGAGCGGCGAGGGAATCGCTGAATGAGTAATTCCACTTTGTTCGTTGGTCTGGTTGTCATGACGCGCCACCTTACCATTGTGACCTGGTGTCGTACTCCCTAGTACACTGTCATTGTACAAGTCTGACCAACTCCGATGCTACTGCCTCCGAACTGAATCATCCTTCGATCGTCCAGCTTCTCCGGAGTACCATTCCAACATCGAATGTTTATATTTTAAGTCTTCTCAAAAGAGTAAGTTAATTGTGATTATCTCCTCTGGTAATTATCTCCTCAGGTTAAAAAAACTAGTACTCCCTAATATCGATCATTCAACTCTCCCAATAAGTTTATTCAGGTTCCGTCGATGCATATAGCTAAAAAATTGTTGTTCTTATTTAATTATCGACATTTAAACATAATAATGGCAACTTGACAAACTAAGGGCCCGTTTGGTTTGACTTATAGAATCACAATGGGTATAGGTTTGAATATAAGGTAAAATGGAAATAGGTTTAAGAATATCTAATTCATTTGTTTGGTTGGATATTTGCAATAAGTTTTTGTTAATGCTGGCCCCACCTTAATTTTTTTTAACGGCTGATGATGTAATTAAAAAGCTACTAGCAAGGCATTAGGAGCTGAATATAACAAATACAAGACTAGAAATACAACAAAAACACAATCTAGAATCCTCTCGAGAACTTTAACTGCGAGGACTGCAAATAGGATAAAAAAAGTCTTGCCAATTACAGCAAACCAAGACAAGAGAAAAATCCCACCCACGGAGGCCGAGCCACCGGTTTTCACTCCGAGGTGTTTTAGATGCAGACCCAAACAAGTCTCGAGGATATGAAAAAATAAACTATGCAATAAAAACATAAAGATACAAACACCTAGAGCAGCATGAAACAACCAACAGAAGGCGAGGAAGATCATCAACTCGAACCACTACTCGAAACCAACAAAGGAGATTTGAGCCAATCAACCCAATTACAAACCATACGACCTCTATGATGAAGCCAAGTGAAGGAGGAGGATCAAATATTATCGTGAATCACACTTCTTTTAATCGGACTTTGGCAAAACAAAACACTATTACAATACCTCCAAAGCCACCAGAGAAAGGAGGCAAAAATGACAGATAAACGACGAGTCTTTTCTTTAGAAGCTTACCAAGAACCAAACCAATCCTTCATGTGTTCAATCGATGTAAAAATAGGAAACGGGATGTCGCAGCAATTACGAATAGCAATCCAAATATCCCTAGCAATGGTGCACTCAAAGAAGACGTGGATAACAGATTCCACATTGCCATTACACGAAGGACATGAAATCGATGGGATGTTAATACCACGAGAAGCAAGCTTATGTCTATGGGGAAGACGATCAAGCATAAAATGCCACATAAATATGTTAACCTTACGTAGAAGTGTTTTGTCCCATTGCGTCGGATTAGCCATAGAAGGTAAAAGATGAGTGTCAATGTGACGTCGAGTGGAGCTAACTGTAAAAACATCGTTATGAGCTATGGACCAGAGGCGAGCATCCGCATCAGAAGAGAGAACGATGTGGTTGATCTCGCTGAGGAGATCATTGAGGTAACCGAAATTATGAGCCCCCAAAGTAGGTCGAGACCAGTTCCAAACCCACTGGTTGTTGATGAAACGATCAGATATGAGGCAATCTTTGTCTTAATCAAGATAGAAAATTCTATCATAGCGAAGGTATAGAGGCACATTTCCAGTCCAAAGGTATTTCCAAAAGCGAATTGAAGTACCATTACCAACCCGGAAACGAATAGAGTCATTGGGAAGAATGTCGTTCGAATGAAGATAGTTAGAGTATCCAACAATCTTAGCCCAAATACCATTCGAACCATTATTATGGAGCCCAAAACCGCCTTCTTGACCATGAAGAGATTTAATAACTTTAACCCAAAGAGCTTTATCATTAGAAGTCATTCTTCACCGCCATTTTTGAAGGAGGGTTAAGTTAAAGGATTTCAAACTTCCAATGCCAATACCTCATTTGTCGAGAGAAGCTAAGACAGCCGGCCATTTAACCCAAGCAACCTTATGAGAATCTTAAGTACTACCCCAAAAGAATGAAGACTGTTTTTTTTCTAACAAGTCCAAACAATTCAGAGCTTAAATAGAAAGATAATAAATCTCTGACTTCCAAGAACGAGTTAAATTAAAGTTGCTACGACTCCAATAGAGAAAAGAATAGCCTTTCCATTTAGACATCTGTAGCATCAAATCAATCAAGAAGAAGCTTCCAATAACATGAGATTCCATAATAGCGCCAATAGTAACCCTAGTAAACGAAGCGAAAGGAAGCCCAGGAGTACACACGTAATATTAAGTCATAATGCTCACCTCATTATCAGAAACACCAACTCCATAGACATTGGACTTTTGAATGTTGATTTTAAGACCCGGGGCAAGATAAAAAACCTGAAGAACATGAATAATATTATCCATATCGAGAGAGCTCCATTCCGTAGTAATAACAACACCATCTGCATAAAATATGTGAGCTAAGATAATATTAAAAGAACCAATATTTATACCACAAATCAAACCAGAGTGTGTCGCTTCCATAAGAGCCGCGTGAAGCCCTTCCAAAACAAGGATGAATAAAAAGGGCGACAGAGGATCTCCTTGCCTTAAACCACGTTTAACCGAAAATTCAGACGTGGGACTCCCATTAACCAAGATAGAAGTCCTAGAGGATTCCAAACAAGCTTTAATCCAAGACCTCCAAGTAATACCAAATCCAAGATTATGGAGAACGAAATCAAGATATTTCTAACTGACCAAATCGAAGGCTTTTCCGAATTCGACTTTAAAAATGAGCATTTTTTTTCTTTTTTGTACCAATCAATCATCTCACTAAGCATAAAAGGACCATCCAGAATTTGACGACCTGAAATAAATGCGGATTGCTCGGGGCTAACAATTTTATCCACCACTTTAGCCAATCGATTAGCTAAAATTTTAGCTATGATTTTATAGTGGATATTAATAAGGGAAATAGGACGGTAATCTTTAACATGGATAGGGTTACTAACTTTCGGGATAAGAGTGATAAAGGAAGAATTAGAACTCATCGGCATCTTTTTAGAATCGAAGAATGTGGAAACGAACATCTTGATATCAGATTTAAGAAGATCCCAGAATCGTTTGATGAATCCAAAGGTGAAGCCATCGGGCCCGGATGCTTTATCACTACCACAATCCCAGATAGCAGATTTGATCTCTTCCATAGAAATGTCCTTCTCCAATAGATGCTGATCAAAAAGGCTAAGTTTAGATGGAAATGAAACAGGAGGAAACTGAGACATCAAATCCTGGGGCTGAAATTTATCTTTAAAAAAATTCAAGAACGTATCTTTGACTTGGTGAGGGGCAGTGAGCCAAACTCCTTCATGCATGATGCCATGGATAGAGTTATTTCTACGTTTTTTATTCACCAGGCAATGAAAAAATTTGGAGTTTTCGTCGCCTTCGATGTCCCACCTAATACAAGATTTTTGAAGCAAATCAAGAGCTTCAAGATTATCAATCTTATCAATTTCATGAAGAAGATTGATACGCGATTGGCGTTCTTCGAGAGAAGCAATGTTGGAATCAATCTTGGCTTCAAGGTTCTTTAAATCTTCGAGGATCTCCTTTTTATGATGACGCTCATTAATCCTAGTAATTTTAAGCCAATCCTTGATTTTAGCTTTAAGGCCTTTAAGTTTATCATGAGACAAAAGATTATCACTGTTTTGACCAAGAGAATTCCATTCGTTAGAAATGAGATCATCAAACTCATTGCGGTTGAACCAAGAATGATAAAATCTGAAAGGGGTCAGGCCATAATCAGATTTGTTACAATGGAGGAGAATAGGGTTGTGATCGGACCAAAGTCTGTCGAGGGTAGTGATTTGAACATCGAGAAGAGCCTCAATTACATTCTCAGAAAATAAAAACCGATCGAGTTTACTTAACTTAGTGCCCGCCTTATTCATCCATGTGAAAGAACGACCTCCCAAAGGTAACTTGACTAATCCATAAGTATTGATGAAAGAATTGAAAGTATTAGCTTCAGTTTGAGAAAAGGAGGAGCCAAGACGTTCGAAATCAAAGCGGGCCTCGTTCAAGTCCCCAAATAACACAAAAGAGCCACTGTGATGATGAATAAAATCCTTAATGCGATTCCATAAGATGCCTTTGGCAGATGCTTCGTGAGGACCATATATATTGATCAAAAAATAATCACCCTCTAAAATTTTCCATTGACTTTTAATAATAACAAACGAGTCATCGCACCTTAATTATGTGAGTGACCCACCTAAAGTAACATATGCATACATTAATACTGTGCATAACCACGTGTAGACTGTTTTGAATATATACAAAACAAAATTCATCAATGTCGAGACAAATAAGAAATGGGTATCAAGATACCTCATATATTACCCGTGAATGAAGAAACCCCTTTTTACTAGGTTTCCTTATACCAATAGATACAAACAAACATATTTAGGGTGCGTTTGGTTGAGGTATATGGGAATGGATCTATGGGAGTCAAAGTGATACATAGTGTTTGTTATGAGGTAATGATAGCATCAAACTCATAAAACATATTAAATGTGATAGGAGGGTATAAGGGTGCCTATGAAATCTATCATTCATTATATCATATATTTTTTTCAAAACAAATAATTATTTAGCTTAAGATTTTCTTTCTTATACTTACAAACTACAAATATAATTCACCCCACCACTATATAATTTTTCACCCAAAAAATTTATTTATAATTATTTTAATAAACCCACTAATCTTTGATAATCATGCCTCAAAAAACAAACCAAACACAATAAATGAAAGTGGCGTACCAAATCATACCTATAGTGATTCCACGTAACAAACCAAACGCACCCTTAATGACTTTCACAGTCGTATCTTCATACCCATACACGCAAACCGAACAGCACCTAATTGCAAAAGAGCATGTTTCAAATTAAAAACCACAGTGTTGAACCATCTAACCTATCAGAAAGTTTCGATTCTTCAACTTAGCAGTTAACAATTGTCACAATCACATAAAAAGTTTGTTTTCTTATTACTTAACAAAAATAAAGTCGTGTAACAAAGTGTACCAAAAATGGAAATCCATTCATGTTGAATGAGTGAATGTACATAACTAAACAACTATATATAGATATATATCATTTTTTAGGACTTGTTTGCAATTCCGTTATACCATAAAGGGCAACGTACGCTGATGCCTACAACTACAGGGACAACTTTTAATATAGATTCCGTAATGGTAAGATACCTAAAACAAATCAGTCAGTCAATCACTTTAACTCTCATAACACCACACACTTACACACAAAAACCCTCAAGCCACACCCCTCAAAAACCTTAATAACACATGGCGTCACAAAATCATCACCAACATGATCATGATCATGATCACCATCATGAGCATGACCATGATCATCAGCATGATAATGGGTAAGCATATATTATTTTTTTACATATGAATATATAATCTTGAGTAATATCTTGTTATTCAGTTTCTTAATGTTTATTCTAGGGTTTAGTTATTTGTTATTTTTTTTAGAAAGGCTCCTATTTGTTATTAAGATGGTATAGTAGGATGATATCTGTTTAGACTGTTTTGTTTCTTTGATTGAATGAATAGGTGATTATGCTAAATAATAATTATTATTTTAGAAATGATATCTATTTGGGTTGTTTTGTTTGTAGGAAATAAAAAATGAATGGGTCTGTCTAGTAATTTTCTTAAGGATGATATACTTTTTGAATGATGAAATGAATGAATGTGTATGCTGGGGTGTTTTGTTTGTTTAAATGAGTAAATTAATGTGTAATACTACTACTAATAATAATAATAATAATCTTGAGAAAGGAACAGAGAAATGATTGTGTATATATTTATATATCATTTTAAGATTGATGTGTATGAATGATGTGATATTGGTAAATGAATGAAATTATATGAAGAATGAAATTTTTTTTGGGCCGTTTTATTTGTATGAATAAATGTGTATTCATTATATTTAAATTGATAGGTGTTTGGTATTTGTGGTGTTTATATGAATGAATGTAGGTCATCATTTGTGGGAAAAGATGGAAGAATATACTCTCATATAGTCCATACGCATGGTTTAGCACCACAATTCAACATAGAACCTCACATTACTACTCACCATGTTTCTTCTCACTGAAGAGCTCCTTCCACTTGTTACAAGGCAGTATTAAATGAAAGAGTCTTTCACTATCTGTGAATCGGTGTCTTTGGTACGGGTATATTCAAACTATGATCTTTTATGTCATGGCATTTCTTGGTAAATCACTGATCATGTTTCTTTTACTCCATAATTACTTCTATATCTAACGCAAATAAAGTACAACTTTTTATAAAAAAATTGTTGATTGCCGAATTTGGCCAATAAGTTGTCCTTTGATCTCAGCCTTCAGGGTTACGGAAATTCCTAAACCAGGACATATCTATGTTTAACTTTTGGTATGACCAAGTTTGTCAACAATCCAAAGTGTTTTCTCACTTACTATTACTCGCATTCTTAAACTGACAGTTTTTCTTAGGTTAATATCCTTATTCTTTTTTACAGAATGTTTACCTCAAAACAACTACTTATGATATCACAGATTTTCAAATTTTGTTCTCTTTCTCTCCCAAAATACAGGGAGACAAAATAATGAAAATTTTGATTTTACTTTTGTTGTTCTAATCTAGTGGTTCAACTACTGCAATATGTATGTTTTCTTCAAGTAGTTTTTACTAAATACAGTCTTGCCGCGGTATGTATGATGACCAAAATACAGGGAGACAAAAAACTTTTTAGTATTATTAAGTAGTTTCTAATTATGTTTAATCCTAATAATACAGAAAAACGGCGTTAATGTTGGCACTCTGTAGATTTTTGCGTGACAAATACAGTCTTGCCGCGGTATGTATGATGACCATCATTGCTTTGTATCTTATTTTCATTTTTTAGTCCATATCAACAAATAAGACTTTAATATTTCTCCTAAACATTCATGATTCCTTATGGGTCTTTTAAACTATTAAGGTTACAAATGATATTTTCACAAAAGAGGATGGTGAATTTTTGGTGAAAAATGGAGCGCTTCCTGAAGAAAGGATTCGGGCTGTGGAGACAGGAGGGTGCCCACACGCTGCTATCAGGGAAGATATCAGCATAAATCTTGGCCCTCTTGAGGAGCTGTCCAACTTGTACAAAGCTGATATACTTCTTTGTGAATCCGGTGGAGGTAATTGAAAATGACTTTGCAGCCTTAAGACCTGATTAGAGCTTTGTTTCAGGAGGTGTTTAGATATGCGTTATAAAACTGGTTATATGGTTATTTCGGTTAATATCACATAAATTAGTACGGTAACTAGTTCTTATTAACTCCTGGCAATAAAACTGATTATTCGCGAACGAACCAAGATTACTTGTGTACTCTTTTATAATCCTTTTATAATCCCAATTTAAAAGAATTTCACCCATTTGGAATTATAGATGATTAATGTATTCAAGCAAGCAAGATGGAAATAGTTTGTTTTATAGTTGAAAGTTTATTAACTGTCTTATTTGGAAATCATGTACATTAAAAACATACAAGAATGCACGCATTGGTCAATTTATCTACTATTAGTACCTTAAAATAATCAGAGTACGCCTAAGTCCTAACATTTCTAGAACTTGTTATCGAGGAATGCAACTTCAAGTAGTAGAAACACATCCAAGCTAGCCCTACCTCAGTCAACACTCAACATGACATAACTAGCTTTAAAATACACACCAAGCATCCCCTTAGAATAGAGAACTCCATATGAATTCATAGAGCAAAATTTGTTGTTTAAGTTTTATTTTAAAAAACAATCTTTGTCCAATTCGTTTGATTGCAGACAATTTGGCTGCCAACTTCAGCAGGGAACTAGCTGACTACATCATCTATATCATAGATGTTTCTGGTGGTGACAAAATTCCCCGTAAAGGAGGCCCTGGCATTACACAAGCTGACCTTCTTGTATGTGGTTTCCTTCGTCGGCTCATTATGCATCTAAAATTTACATAATATTCCTTTTAGATTTCAAAATGGCTGAAAGATATAATGAAATAATTTTGTGTACTTTCAGGTTATAAATAAGACTGATCTTGCAGCAGCAGTTGGGGCTGATTTGGCAGTCATGGAGCGTGATGCTCTTAAAATGCGGGACGGTGGACCATTTGTATTTGCGCAGGTATGTCTGTTGAAATTATTCTAATTTCATATTTTATTTAGTTTTTTGTTACATCCAGTTCGAATTATCTGTTTTTTTTAATTAACCTTACATTCTAATAAAATTGGGTTGTTTGTGTTTCAATATGTATATGCAGGTAAAACATGGGGTTGGTGTTGAAGAAATAGTACACAACGTTTTGCAAGCTTGGGAGACAACAACAGGGAATAAACGCCGCTGATGTTTTTCAAACTTTCTTTTGGGTTAATTGGTGCTTGTAAATCAATATATTTTGGTCATAGATTCAGCTGAGAGTATTATGGATCTTTGCATAAACCTTTAATAATTAACAAGCTCCAATAACTTGCTTTATAATGTGTACTTTGAACGAGATGGAACATATGCGTGTGCTAATAAAAAGTTAATATTGGGCTTTTGAGATATTGTATTTCGTCTTAATTACAAACCAATCATGTAAATAGTATCAGAAAATCAATATGGTCTTCAGAACCCTATTATAAATCATACATTTACCATTGTACAGGAGAAGCTACAGTGCTTCTACTGTACAATGGGCTCTCACTTTGGGCCGGCCTATTTTTTTTTAAAAAAATTTTGGCACAAAATAAGGGGAAAAAATA
>BQNB010084169.1:2544-28834 GCA_026074375.1 Tanacetum coccineum
GAATCTTGTGTAGTAAGACTCAATTGTTTCTCCATCGTGAGAGGTGAATTGACCAAACTCCCAAAATAGAGTTTCGAAACATGGGTTTTCAATGGACAAAACGCAACCTGTGGAGACAAAACGCAACAAAAAAAATATCAAATCGCAGTGACTTGAGAATCAAAACGCAACGACTTGAGATCAAAACGCAGCGACTTGAATCAAAACGCAATGCTTCTTTTATCAAAACGCAAGAGTCTTGAGCAAAACGCAGTGTTTGTCAATCAAAACGCAATGAATTTTGACCAAAACGCAACAAGTACAAATGTCACTTTCAAGTACGGTACTTGTTTGACTCTATACTCAAAACGCAACGAGTAACAATTCTTGTATACCCAAAACGCAACGACGAAATTTTCTTCTAACTTGCGAATAAGCCCAAATCTTCCAACTTGCTTATGAAATAAGCTAACCACTACCCTAAATAAGCTATTACAAGTATTCTAAACAAGAAAGTACAAGCTTTTTGGATCAAACAACAACTTTCTAAGCAAAACGCAACATAGAAAATCGAAAATAAAAGTAAGAAAAAAATGAGTTTCTAGCCACGAAATTGCTAAGACATAAGCTAGGAAGAATAAGAAACACAAAAGTACACGTTTTTCTTCCAAAAGCTTAACTAACCCACAAATTCGTGTGCTTATTTTTTCAATAAGACACGAAATTAGTTTTTAATCCACAAATCAAACACGAAACACCCGAGGCTCTTGATACCAAATGTCGGTTACCCTTTATCACTTCACTTCATTATATGTAGCTCGAATTCAAGAAGAAAAGAGAAGGAAATTGGAAGAAGTTTAGAGAGAGAAACAAGAGAGAGAAAATGGTTGAATTACTTGCAAAATGGAAATGTTTACAAATGAACTATAACACCCCCAAATTGGGTCGCAGCGGAATAAGGGTCCGGGGCGTGTTACTTCTCAGATCAATAACACAAGATAATATAAGAACGACCAAAAAGTCATTTAAAACTGATACATTGGATTTAATAAAGTATGTGTTACAAAAGCCCGAAGCTTTACTTGTTTACTTGTTATTATTACAAAGATTTCCTGCCCATAACAGATATACAAAATGTAATGCAACTAAATCATTAATATTGAAACGAGACTCCATTGTTCGACTCAATATTTTGAGGCTAACAAGGGTTAAGATAGACATGGGATACACATTTAATGGTTGTTAAGATAAAAACACAAAACAAATAGTCTAAAATAATCTAAGATTGTCATAAACTAGCTACCGTCCATCCATAGGCCCAAGAGTCTAAATCCAAAAATCCGATCTTCAATAATGGGCTACTAGCTCCATTCTTCATAATTATTTGGATGACTTGGTACAATAATGGGCTACTAGCTCCATTTTTTTAGATTTTATTTTGCACCATCTTTACATTGTTTAGCACATGGGTGGCTTTTTTTGCACCCTCTTTTCTTCATTTTCTTCATGATAAATATGCAAATGCTATAGGAGTTTATATTTTTAATTATGGCCTTTGCAACATCTGATATTATACGCACATCCCCCCACTTGAGATAAACAATGTTGAAAGTGATGATATTGGGGGGTCTTTGTAGATCATAACTAATTGGTCTTCTACTAATGCATAAAATTTTCGTTCCTATTCCCTCGAACCATGGACTTAAGTAGCCAAAAATTTCAACATAAAGATAACTATAGACTACAGGGTAGGTTAAGGCGAAATGGTGTAACGATACATATAAGAATGAAAAACCATATATTGATTGACAAGGTGTGATCTAGTTATATCTAAGCACTAATAAATGAGTGGCAACAAATATGTATTAACACGGGAGGTCAACAAGTCAGTGTAACAAGTCGATAATAACACATATATAGGCTACTTGGGTGAATTCCTAAATGTTGCCTTCTTGAACTGATCATCCAAGCTAATCAATTAGGTCACAGAAATAATGTAGCAATGCTACAGTTTAAAGATCTACAATACAACCAGACAACACTAATAATTTGGTGGATTTTTTTTGAGTAATATAATGGAAACGGAATATTAGGCATAAATCTCACCAAGTATTAATAAAGGGTAATGTGCATTCGGCAAAGATTAATTATAGTTATTTAAGAAAATATTGTCAAAAATTTTTAAATTGACATAATTTTCAAATAAAACTAGAAAATTGAAGGCAAAACATATGTCAAGTGATAATTCTACTCCCATCCCCCCACCCCCCCCTCTTGATTTGTACCAATGTCCCCTAATGATACATTTAAGTGAAATGAAATATAAAATACAGAAAGAGTTAGAACGGAAAAAAAAAATAAGACTCCCATGATTCACTTGGTGATATAGAATAGACCAGCTCAAAGCCATGCTCTGAGTCTCCAACATCCAACTCTTCCACGAACAACATCTAATTCTCTAACAACTCATCAGCATCACCTAAACAGCATCCAACTAGTCTGGCTTGGAATGCTTCCTTATAGTTTAATTAAGCACCTTGCACTATGTTTTAGGGAATCAATCTACATAAAGACTTAATAACTGCCTGAAGAGTATACTAACAGTACTAAATGGATTAGTACTGTCAGTACATACTTAGTTACGGCCAGTGTTCGTTACATACTGCTAAGGAGAAAGGGTTAATACTAACTGATGGTCCCAAAGCTGAAGACATGGAGATAAGTATGCATGGAGAATATAAGGGATGCTGGTAACATGACCTAAAAGATACGTAGTTATCTTTTGAAAAGACTCCTTGTGTTCTATAAAATGAGATCCTATTTTAGAATACATATACTTAGAGCAATCCTTTTAGAAATAGATTGGTGGATAAGCTTCAAGTTGTAAACTCCAGTACTACAAAGTACACGTAATTATTATTCTAATAATATGAAGCAGTTTGTATTACTTCATTGTTCCATGATTGTTTGACTATATATTGTTTCTATTGATAAAGCCTATCTAGAGTATCAAATTGTAATTACCGGAATTTTTAACATCACATTTTGGTATACATACAAAGTCCTCAATCTTTTGTTATTTTGATTCTTCCAAGGTGACAACCCTTTACTACGGTAAATAATTGATCAAGGCGTGGATAACAAGTGGTATCGAGAGCTTGTGCTTGGAAACTTTGATCTAGGAACAATGGAGTTGGAAAATTCTTAGAACAATGCGTTGGCAAAGTTTCCCATGCTCAAACTCGGGGAGTATGAGATGTGGGAAATCAGGATCAAGCAGTACTTTTAGATACAAGATTATGCGTTATGGGAGGTAATTGAAAATGGAAATTCGTGGGTACCTATTCCTATTACTGCACCAGAATCTGGTCCATCAACAGCATTGAAGATGACTGTGCCCTCTACTACTGAAGAAAAGATTTGCAAAAAGAATGATGTAAAGGCCAGAAGTCTTCTGCTCATGGCACTACCCAATGAACATCAACTTACCTTTAACCAGTATGTTGATGCTCAATCAATGTTTGCTGCCATTAAAGCTAGAGTTGAGAGGGGAATACGCAACAAGAGGACTCAGAAGGCCTTGCTGAAGCCGACAGTTGAAAGCTTCAAAAGCCTCAAGCTTAGAATCACTTGATACTTATTTTTAAACTAGGCTTTCAAAAGGCTAGTTAGTAAATATGAAATGTCTGGTGTAGTTACTCCTCCAGAATATCTACATGTTAAATTTTTGAGGAGTGCATACCTTCTGAATGGGATAGCACTGTGGTAGTTATGAACAAACTCCTAGCTTTGATACTATGGGATTGGATGATTTGTACAACCCATTTTAAAAATTGTGAACAAAAGTTAAGAGATCTACTGTGTGCAATCAATGATTGTAAAAGAATTATTTTTAACTTAGTCATTTTTAAACCACTTCAGTTTCAAGCAATATTAAGAAATATTAATTAACTGTTAATCCTGTAAGTTATACTGTTACCAAACTAATTTTCCAAGTTAATACTGTCCAGTACTGAAACAAGTACGCTAAGTTTTTAGAGATGCCACAGTCGATGCTTTTCTGTCACACAACCAAAGGGTTCTCAACTAGTTCATGAAGATCTGAGCAAACTTTCAATTATAAAGTGCTTTGGAAAAATAGATCTAAATTGGAATATTGCACTACAAAGCATGAGGAAAAAGTTCACAGAGAACTGGAAATGAAGATCATGTCATTGAAGAAGCAAACAGCTAGATATGATAAATCAAAGTTAAATGTTACAACTCCAAAAATGGGACAATTTTCCAGAGAATGCAGAGCACCAAAGAGTAAAGAACAACAGAAATTGGAATCAGGTATCTCATCAAAGGCAGTAATGGATGAAGAAGGCTTCTGAAAAGGCAATGTTGCTATAGATGGTGCAATGGATTAGATTGGAGTGTACATGGCAGAGGAAGAAATTCAAGCAAACAAACAAGGGCTCTCAAATTCATTCTTAGAATTCTGAGGTAACAAATGAAAATATTGTATCTACATCTTGTTTGCAAAATTATGAAGCTCTAAAGAAACAGTCATGATGATTGACTTGTTAAGTTAGATGATACTGGTTGTAAAAGCTTCTACATAAGAAAAGAGGTTTATCAATTTTCAGCAGGGCCAAATTCTTAAAATATAAAGAATCTAAAGTCCTTTTGTTTTGAGGAAATTGCTTTGCTTAAAGAAGTGTAGTCACAAAGAGTATCTAATGGATTACTTGGACTGAACATGAAAGGTAAGGAAACAAAGAGGTTTGAGTTTAAGATGCAAAGTTTAAAAATCTCAAAAGACTTAGATCAGTTGTTAGCAAGTCAGATAACTGACAAGAGCAAAAAGGGATTTGGCTACAATGTTGTCCCCTCACCTCATCCTTTGATTCTAAATAGACCAACACCCTTAGATTTATCTTATTCAGGTCTACAAGAATTCAAACAACCACCTGAGGTAAATGCCGTATGGTCCTAGGATCAAGTGAAATCCTACCACTGGTATGTATAAAGAGTTAGATTAATTCTGAAGAGAATACTGATGACTCTTTAAAACAATAACAAAAGACTGATACTAGCTACTATAATTCTCCACCTAAGATAGACAAAGATTGGAAAGAAAAGTTATTTTGTCCAGCTAATCAAGTTATGTTGAAGAAAGATCCTAAGAAAGCTAAAGAGAATAATGATAGCACCAATCATTGAAGATTAGGTTATCAGATGATGAGGATGATGTTTTGAGCCTATCCCCTAATGTTGAAAAGAAACACTTGTTATACCTACTGCTACTAGAAGAAAAGTTTGTAAACCTGAACAACAAGCCATTTAGAGGTTAGTTAAGGTAATGCAGAAATGTACAGGTCACAAAGACCTAAAGGAAACCAAAGAAATTAGAATGGTCAAAAATCCAATCAATTAGGATGTAACTTTGTTTTTAAAAACAAGGTATGTAAATCTCCCCAAAGCATCAGATCATACCCTTCTGGTCTTGAAGTACTATATCTTTCCTTGACTAGTCTGTACAGTTCCTCTACATCCTGTCTATCAAAATCTTCAAGCATCTCACTCAATACTTTGTAGTTCTTAGAACTGCCATCTCCTCTGAAAACTTGATAATACATAAAATTCTCTGTCAAAACACAAGTCTTCCAGTCCACAATCGGAAACTTTGTAGATAGAGATTCAACCTCCATAGGAACTTCTTCTCTTGGTATTATATCCAAAAATCCTTTAAGTTCTTCCTTCTTAGCATCTTCTTCCAACTTTTGTCTCTTCCTTGTGCTTTTTCTAGGAATCTGTGGAAGTTTCGATCACATTAAATATAGTTGTCCTAATGTTCACAAACATATGGTTCCAGGAGCAGTCTTAATGAAGACTGGCCTAAAAATTGTTAATAATGCAAGGCTTGTTAATACTGTTAGGTCTGTTAACACTGCCAGACCTTTTAGTACTGCTAGGTCTTTTAATACTGTTAGGCCTTCTTATACTGCTCACCCAAAATCAACAGTTCATTGTGCTAGACCAAGGACATATTTTCAAAATCAAGCACAATCAACTGTTCACAAGCCCTTTTACAAGAAAACAGCATTAACAAAAAGGACTGGTAGGCAAAATGTTAATACTGTCAGGGCAAGGGGATTTAATGCTGTTAAGCCCTCAGTATGTTGGGTTTGGAAACCCATCAAACCCAACGGTGCGTCACTGGTTTTCAAAAAATATAATTACATTGATGCACGAGGCAGATTCAAGTCAGTAATAGCTTGGGTCCCCAAAGATAACTAACTTCATATTTTTTTTAAGTTTGTGTGCAAAACAATTCATAGCTAAATGATAAAGGATTTGTTATAGTTTGGTATGCTCAGGCAACATGTCCTAGAAACATAGCCCATCTTTCAAATTTCAGAAGATTTTGAAGGAGGTTATGTTTCTTTTGGGTGAAGGAGCAAATGAGTGCAGAATTACAGGCAAAAGGTACTAATTAAAACAGTATAAACTTGATTTTGATGATGTAAACCTTTTGTCAAGAGTTTAAAGTTTAACCTCTTAGTGTCTCACAGATGTTGACAAAAAGAACTTGTTCTTTATTAAATTATATCTGAATGTCTTGTTCTAGTCTCTGTAATTTAATTTGCCTAGATGAAAATCCATATTCTTCTAAAATTCCTAGACAGGATAACATTACAGTTTTGATATGAAAAACATAGTTCCTTAAGATGTTAACTTGTCTAGTTGAAAGGCTAACATCTGAGGAACAATGCTATGGCATAAGAAGGCTTGACATGTCCGAATTTATAAAATATTAATAACCCTGTCGAACAAAAAATCATTGTAAGATATTTGCCTTTTAAAAGATTTTGAGATGACAAAACTTGTGTTCATGTCTTAAAGGCAGCAACACAGAAGCCCTTGTAAGACCAAGGCCTTTAATCCCATTACTTAAGACATTGTTTATGCTGCATATAGAATGGATCTATTTGGTCCAACTTTTGTTAGTAGTTTAATGCATAAAAAGTACTGCTTAGTAGTCACTGATGATTATAGTAGATTTTCATGGGTTTTCTTTTTATCAACTAAGGATGAAACAACTGAGATCCTTAAGAATTTTATCAAAGAAGTAGAAAACCTAGTGGATAAGAAAGTAAAAATAATCAGAAGTGATAATGGGACAGAGTTTAAAAACAAAGTGATGGATGATTTCTGTAGGGAAAAAGGTATTAAAAGAGAATATAGTGTAGCTAGGACTCCTCAGCAAAATGGTGTAGCTGAAAGGAAGAATAGGACACTCATTGAGGCTGCTAGAACAATGTTAGCTGACTCTAAGTTACCTACCACATTTTGGGCAGAAGCAGTTTCTACTGCTTGCTATGTACAGAATAGGGTCTTAATAGTCAAGCCTCATAACAAGACTCCTTATGAACTCTTTAGAGGTTTTAAACCAGCTATAGGCTTCATGAAACCTTTTGGATGTCATGTTACTATTCTCAATACCTTAGATAATTTGGGCAAGTTTGATGGAAAGAGTGATGAAGGTTTCTTTGTTGGATATTCCTTAAGTAGCAAAGCTTTTAGGGTATACAACACTAGAACCAGAAAAGTTCAGGAAAACTTGCATATTGGGTTCTTAGAGAATAAGCCTATGATAGAAGGAAATGGTCCAAAGTGGCTGTTTGATCTTGATTCTCTAACCCAATCAATGAATTATGTACCAGTGGTTGCAGGAACTTTTTCTAATGACTTTGCAGGTATACAAGGAGTTTCTGAGTCTAGTACATCTTCTCAACAAGATCAAGATTGCATTATAATGCCAATTTGGAAGGATGCTTCATATTTTGGTGATGCTGCACCAAGATCTGTTGCTGATGTTCACATACATGATGAGAATGATGATACAGAAGAGTCTCATGATGATAGCAGTCTTAAGGATAATGGTACTGCTGATCAACAAGTTAATACTGCCAGGCCAGAAGTTAATACTGGTAGTAGAGAAGTTAGTACTGCTGTCCCTGAAGTTAATACTGCTACTCCTGAAGACTTGGTAGGACCTAGTCCTGCATCTGAAGACACACAAGTGGAGGACCAAGAAATTGAATTTGGGAACATTCCACCATCTTATGCAGTTCCTACCACTCCTCACACAAGAATTCACAAAGATCACCCAATTGATCATGTGATTGGTGATGTGCAGTCATCTGTTCAAACAAGAAGAATGACAACTTCTTACTCTGAACTAGGATTTCTTAGTGCTATATATGAAGGGAAGACCTATTAGGACCTTCATACATGTCTTTTTGCTTGTTTCCTCTCTCAGGAAGAACCAAAAAGAGTTTCTAAAGCTTATAGTTTTTGGCAAACTACCAGCCATTAACGGATTTGATTAGTCTTTACCAATAGCCGTTTGCTTTGGACTAGCCAATTCTTCATTGTAAAAACATGGTGCATTGATGACCATATGAGTTTTTAGTAAACTATCATCTATCAACGATTGAGAAGTCTTTACCAGGATTCGTTGCTCTTGACTAAGCCAATTCTTGTTGTCTATGAGACAGTGGTGAATTGATGACCATTGTGCGTTGTGTGGTGTGAAACCAACACTTGAGAACAACAACATTCCTCCCCTCAAAGAATGCATCATTGAGTAACCAATTTCACACTTCATTGTTTATCCTAAAAGAGTTAGCTCATAACCAAGAAAACAAAATCTAACCATTTTTCTTGTCTAGCAGTATTAAATGATACTAACAGGATTAACAATGAGACACAGAAATAACTAGCAGTACTAACTATAAGTAACAGTTTTGACAAACAGTTTTAAATATAACTAGCAGTACTAATTATAACTAGCAGTATTAATTTACACAGACTTAACAGTACTAACTTTTAACAAACTTTACAAAAACAAACAAGAGATTTGGGCATTAGGGATTGAGCATTCCAATACTTGAGACCAAGTACTGAAATCTACCAGCATCAAAACCTTTTGTAAGAAGATCTGCTACATTATGTTGAGTGTCAATTTTAGCCATTTGAATCAACTTTTTAGCATTGCAATCTCTTATAAAATGATGCCTAATCTTTATATGTTTTGTTTTAGAATGTTGAACATGATTTTCTATTATGCAGATAGTACTAGTATTATCAATGTAAATAACAGTATCCATGAAATTGTACCCATAATCCAGCAGTTGGTTTTGTATCCAGAGAACCTGTCCACAGCAACTTGCAGCAGCCACATATTCAGCTTCAGTTGTAGAAGTGGCAACTACAGTTTGTTTCTTGCATTGCCAAGAAATCAATCTATTTCCCAAAAACTGACAACCTCCAGTAGTTGACTTCCTATCAAGTGTAGCTCCAGCATAGTCACTATCAGTGTAGGCAACTAATTCCAATGGAGAATCCCGTAGAATCCTAATAGACCTAGAGATGGTTTGCCTTTAAGGTATCTAAAGATTCTTTTGACAGCTAAGAGATGGGATGTCTTTGGAGAAACCTGAAACCTTGCACATGCACATACTGCAAACATGATATCTGGCCTGGATGCTGTAAGGTACATCAAAGATCCTATCATAGATCTATAAAGATGTTCATCAACATCAGCAGCATCTCCATCTTGAACCAAAGGCTTTTCCAAATCTGTTGGAGTAGAGGCAGACTTCACATCTGAGTAGTTGAACTTTCTCAAAATCTCATGGACATATTTATCTTGACTGATAAAAATTCCTTTCTTTTTCTGTTGGACCTGTAATCCCAAAAAGAAGGTGAGTTCTCCCATAGAACTCATTTGAAACTTATCCTTCATAAGCTTCTCAAACTCATCACATAATTCCTTCTTTGTAGATCCAAAGATAATGTCATCCACATAGATTTGAACAAGCAAGATATGTCCCTTATATCTCTTAATGAATAATGTTTGGTCAATCTTTCCTCTTTCAAAACCATTGCACAAGAGATAATTTGCCAAAGTGTCATACCAAGCTCTGGGTGCTTGATGCAGGCCATATAATGCTTTCACTACCTTATAGACTTTATTAGGATGGTCAGGATCTTCAAAACCTGGAGGTTGACATACATATACCTCCTCTTCAATCTGACCATACAAGAAAGCACTTTTGACATCCATTTGGTAGACCATAAATCCCATATATGAAGCATAAGCTAGGAATATTCTTATGGCCTCAATTCTAGCCACAGGAGCAAAGACTTCATCATAGTCTATGCCCTCTTCTTGAGTATGTCCTTGAGCAACAAGTCTTGCTTTGTTTCTGATGACAATCCCTACATCATTCTGTTTCTGTAATACTCCCACTTTGTACTAATTGCTCTATGACCTTTAGGTAAATCCCAACAAGAATCCAGACCTTTTGCAGTTTGAAACTGAGAAGTTCTCCTGCATTGCATAACTCATGCAGATCTCTAAGAGCCTTCAGAAATTCTTTAGTTCTTCCTGTGAGAGGAAACAAACAAAAAGACATGTGTAAAGATCCTGATGAGACTTCCCTTCATAGATAGCACTAAGAAATCCTTTTTCAGAGTAAGAAGTTTTCATCCTTCTTGTCTGAACAGATGACTGCACATCACCAATCACATGCTCAATTGGTGATCTTTGTGAATTCTTGTGTGAGGAGTTGTAGGGACCTCATAAGATTGAGGAATGTTCCCTAATTCAATTTCTTGGTCCTCCATATGTGAGTCTTCAGATGCAGGACTAGGTCCTACCAAGTCTTCAGGAGTAGCAGTATTAACTTCAGGGAGAGCAGTACTAACTTCTCTACTACATAATAACTTCTGGCCTGGGCAGTATTAACTTGATGATCAGTAGTACCATTATTACTAGAAGAGTGCTAACCATCATGAGACATTTCTGTAGCATCATCTTCATCATGTAACTCATCTTTATCTTCTATTTGAGCATCATCAACAATATTTGGTGAAGCATCACCAAATTTATGAAAGCAGCCTTCCAAATTGTCATTGCATCTAATCTTGATCTTTATGAGAAGATGTGCTAGACACAGAACTCCTGTATACCTGCCAAAAACATTAAAAAAGTCACTGCTACCACTGGTACATAATTCATTGAATAGGTTAGAGAATCAATTCAAACAGCCACTTTGGACCATGTTCCTTTATAATACGCTTATTTCTCTATGAACCAATATGCCAGTTTTCCCTGAACTTTTTCTGGTTCTAATTTGTATACCCTAAAGCTTTGCTTACTTAAGGAATGTATCAACAAAGAAACCTCATCACTTTTTCCATCAAACTTGCCCAACTTATCTTAAGGTAATTGAGAATAGTAACATGACATCCAAATGGTATTCATTAAGCATATAGGCTGGTTTAATACCTCTAAAGATTTCATATGGAGTTCTTGTTCTGAGCTTGACTATTAAGACCTCTATTCCTGTACAAAGCAAAGCATAGAAACACTTCTCCCAAAATGTGTAGTAACTTAGAGTCAGCTAACATTGTTCTAGCAGCCTCAATGAGAGTCCTATTCTTCCTTTTAGCTACACCATTTTGCTGAGGTGTCCTTGCTACACTATATTCTCTTTTGACGCCTTTTTCCCTACAAAACTCATCCATCATTTTGTTTTTAAACTCTATCCCATTATCACTTCTGATTATTTTAACTTTCTTATCCACTAGGTTTTCTACCTCTTTGATAAAGTTTTTAAGGATCTCACTAGTTTCATCCTAGTGTGTAAAAAGATACCCCATGAAAATCTACTATAATCATCAGTGACTACAAAGCATACTTTATACATTAAACTAACCTAGGAAAAAGTTGGACCAAAGAGATCCATTGCAACACAACATGGCTTAGATAAGGGAACTAAAGGTCCTGGTCTACAAGAGGCTCTTGTGTTCTTGCCTTTAAGACAGGCAACACAAGTTTGGTCATTCTTAAATCTTTTTAAAGGCAAATTTCTTACAAGATTTTCTTTGACAAGTTTATTAATATTTCTAAAATTTACATGACCAAGCCTTCTATGCCATAGCATTGATTTCTCAGATGTAGCCTTGTCAACTAACCAATTAAACCATCTTAGGAACTAAGTTTTTCATATCAACCTTACATGTTATCCTGTCTAGGATTTTAAGAAGTAGCTGATTTTCATCATGCAACTTAGAATAGGAGATGAACAAGATAACAGAATCAGTAAAAAGAACATAGTTCTTTTTAGTCACACATCTGTAAGACACTAAAGAGGTTGAACTTTAACTCTTTAACAAAGTATACATCATCAAAATCAAGTTTATCAGTTTTAATAGTACCTTTGCCAGTAATTCTGCCTCCACCAAAAGTAACATAACCTCCATCAAAGTCTTTAAAATCTGAAAGATGGGCTATGTTTCCAACATGTGCCTTATAACCACTATCAAACAAATCCTTTAGCATTAGCTGTGAATTGCTCTGCACCCAAAACTTTGAAGTTTAGTTTATCTTGGGGACCCAAGCCATTACTGACTTGGATCTGCCTCGTGCATCAATGTAATTATATTTGTTGAAAACCAGTGATGCACCATTGGGTTTGATGGGTTTCCAAAACCCAACATGCTGAGGGCTTAACATCATTAAATCCCTTTGCCTTGACAGTATTAACATTTTGCCTACCAGTATTAACATTTTGATTAGTAGACCTTTTTGTTAATGCTGTTCTCTTGTAAAAGGGCATTTGAATTGTTGAATGTGCTTGATTTTGAAAGTATGTCCTTGGTCTAGTACAATGAACTGTTGATTTGGGTGAGCAGTATAAGAGGCTCAACAGTATTAAAAAGACCTAGCAGTACTAAAAGGTCTGACAGTGTTAACAGACCTAACAGTATTAAGAGTTTTTAGGCCAGTCTTCATTAAGACTGCTCTTGGAACCATATGTTTGTGAACATTAGGACAACTGTATTGAATGTGAGCAAAACTTCCATAGATAAAACATGCCTTGTTATTAAAAACAAAGTTACATCCTAATTGATTAGATTTTTGACCATTCAAATTCCTTTGGTTTCCTCTAGGTCTTTATGATCTATACATCTCTGCATACCTAACTGATGTTTCAGGTTTAACAAACTCTTCTAGTATCATTAGTATAACAGTTTGTCTTTTCAACTTAGGATAGGCTCAACATCATCCTCATCATCTGACACCTAATCTTCAATGATTGGAGCATCATTATTCTCTCTAGCTTTCTTAGGTTCTTCTTCCCTAACTTGATTAGCAGGACAGAAAAAATTTTCTTTCCAATCTTTGTCTACCTTAAGTGGAGACTTAACAGAGCTAGAATCAGTCTTTTGTTGTTGTTTTAAAGAGTCACTAGTATTCTCCTTAGAATTATCTGACTCTTTATCACAACCAGTGGTAGGCTTTACACTTTGAAATCCCAAGACGCATACTCATTTACTCAGGTTTTTTTTTTATGTTTGAATTTTGCTAACCCTGAATAAGATAAGTCTAAATGTGTGGTCTATTTAGAAACAAAGTTAGGTGAGGGAACAACATCATAACCAAAACTTTTTGCTTTGTTTAGTTAACTCTTGCTAACAACTGATCTAAGTCTTTTGATGATTTTTCAAACTTTGCAATCTTAAACTCAAACCCCTCCTTTTCTTCCTTAACCTTTTCAAGTTCAGTCCTAAGTAATCCCATTAGATACTCTTTGTGACCTACACTTCTTTTAAGCAAAGCAATTTCCTTAGAAAAAAGGACTTCAGATTCTTTATATTTAAGAATTTGTCCTTCTAAAATTGATAAACCTCTTTTGTATGTGGAAGCTTTAAAACCAGTATCATCTAATTTAACAAGTAATTATCAAATTCCTAAAAATTTTTTTTATTTCTTAAGCTTCATAATTTTTGCAAAACAAGATTTAGAACAAGATTTATCATTTGTTACCTCAGAATCTGAGAATGCCATGAGACCATGTTTGCTTGAATTTCTTCCTCTGCATGGCACTCCAACAAACCCATCACCATCTATAGCACACATTGCCTTTTCAGAGCATCTTCAATCCTTACTGCCTGATAAGCTACCTTGATTCTAATTTATGTTTCTTTACTCATGAGAGCCTGCCATGTCTCTGCAAAATGTCCCATTTTATGCAGTTGAAACATTCTACCTTTGATTTATCATATCCAGCAGTACTGCTTCATCATATGATCTTCACTTCCATTCTCTTAGAACTTTCGTTTTTTTGCCCTCAATGCTTAATAGTTGCCATATTCCCTTTAGAATCCATTTCTTCCAAATCATCATCATGAAGTTGCTCAAGATCTTCATGGACTAGTTGAGACCCTTGTGGTTGAGTGGACAAAAAGGCATATACTGTGGCATCACTAAAACTAGCAGTACTAGTTTCAGTACTGGCAGTATTAACTTTGGTGGTACCAGTACTAACTTCAGGATTAACAGTATTAATATTATTAATACTGCTTGCACCTGAAGTGGTTAGAAATGCCAAGTTCTTTTCATCATTGATAGCACCAGTAGATCTCTTAACCTTTTGTTCAACAATTTTAAAATTGTTGTACAAATCATCCAAACCCATAGTATCAAAGTCGGGTTTGTTCATCCAGACTACCACATGTGTATCCCACTCAGAAGGTAAGCTCCTCAAAAATTTAACATTTAGATCTTCTGGAGGAGTAACTACACCCAGAATTGCCAATCTACTAACAAGCTTTTGAAGCCTGTTAAAGATAGAATCAAGTGATTCTGAACTTGAAGCATTAAAGTTTTCATACTGTTGCTTCAGCAGGGCCTTCTGAGTCCTCTTTGTTGCTTCATTCCCTCCAAATCTAGCTTTAATGGCAGCAAACATTGATTGAGCATCAACATACTGGTGGGTTTAAAAGGTAATTGATTTTCATTGGGTAGTGCATGAGCAATAAGACTTCTAGCCATTTACATCATTTTTTTTGCAAATCTTTTCTCAATAGTACAGGGCACATTCATCTTCAATGCAGTGATGGACCGGATTCTGGTGCTGTAACAAATAGGGTACCCACGATAAAAAAATTTTTCATTCTCAATACGCTCCATAAGCATAATCTGATCTGATTTCCCAACTTATCATACCCCCGAGTTTGAGCATGGGAAGCTGGCCAACGATTGTTTCTGAGAATGTTCCAACTCCATTTTTCCTAGATCAAAGTTCTCAAATGCACAGGCCTG
The DNA here is from genome assembly GCA_026074375.1 of Tanacetum coccineum. NCBI lineage: Eukaryota > Viridiplantae > Streptophyta > Magnoliopsida > Asterales > Asteraceae > Tanacetum > Tanacetum coccineum. Next base: position 17,693 of record BQNB010084169.1, read on the forward strand.
ATACCACTTGTGATCCACGCCTGTCGATCTTTATGTATAAATGTTTGTCACCTTGGAAGAATCCAAAATAACAAAGATTGAGACTTGTATTATCATACCAAAGTGTAATGCGGAATCTACACTTTGATACTTCTAGTGGAGTTTTATCAATAGAACAGTAATACAACAAACATCAATGAACAATGAAAAAGTAATAACAAACTACTCAATATTAGTAAATAATAATACAAGTACTCTTGTAGTACTGGGGTTACAACCTTCAAGCTATCTATAACACCCCGTGTTTTAGGACAATGTACGACATTAATAAAGTCACTATTTATTTTTAGTATTGTACGCGTTTGTTTTTAATCGAAATCGTTAAGTTAAATCGCGTAAGCTAAAAATGATCAGTTAACGTAAACGGGCATTAAGCAAATTATTGTTTACGTCAAACAAGGGTTAAGTAATTATTTTGAGAATAATTATTAACATTTCACAAGTTATTTTATCGGATACGTGAAAGTGTTTACGTTTCGCGATAAATGACATTTAGGTATTCCCGGAACCCTAAAAATTAACGTACGCTTCAACAAATACCTACGTTTATATACAATGATCAAAGTTTATAAAACTTTATGCATATGAGCATACATATACATGTCACTTTGTTCATCTTATTTTTATTGGCTACGTAAAATGTTTACGTTTCGCAATAAAACGCGTTTCGGCATTCCCGGAAGTTCCAAAACCTAACTACGCCTAAACGAATACCCACGATTATACCCAATACTCAAAATAATCAAAATAACATCACATATATGTATATTGTGCCGAAATTTTGAGGATAAAACCAAGAATTAACAACTTGTCTATAATATCTAGATATTATAAAGATCTAGGGAACAAACTCTTACACCATGAACCACTTGACTTCTTAACCTTGTGCAAGGGTTAGAAAGTAACCATGGTTAGGTTAATAATATATTTTCTCTATATATAGCATGCATGCACTCTTTCTTTCATAGATACTTAACCAAAAATCACAAAAACTTTCCTTGTCTCTCTTTGAAGCTCACGGCACAAAACCCCTTTGATACACAATCCATACTTTGATTTTCTTTCACTATATTAGTGTATACACATCATACTTAAGGTATTCTAAGGAGGTTTCAAGGGTTGGTTAAGCTTTGAAAGGGTTTTAACAAGTTATTGCAAGATTAGGGTTTCAAACCTAATCTAGGGTTTATAAGCTTGTAAGCTTTGGTTTTGAATCTAATCACGGGTTTAGCATACATTTCACATCTCATACATCATCCCTAAGGTCTTCCTAATTCCTTCATACTTTTTATTATCATTATTTTATGTGTAATATGTTAAATATGGCCATAATCACCACTAAGGACTTTTTAAATATGTAAAATGAGTTATTACTTATGTTTATGATTTTATGCACTTATTCTTATGTCATATAGTCATATATATCATGGAAAAGTGAATGTAAAAGTATGTTAACATGTTGTTTAAGTATAAACATGTTTAAGTGAAAATTAGGGTTTTATAAGATTACTTAATCTTCACATGTGAAAATAATGGAAAGTAAATTGTTAAACTTGTTACAATGAATTTAAAAGGACTATGGATAATCTGGACATATTATAAGTATCACATGTATAAAAATAGTTATTAGGGTATCCTTAATAAATCTACTAAAGAAAAAAGATACAAATAACAAGGTTTTTATAAAGTTATACACATAAATACATAGGGGCTGTTTTAAATCCGAATTCCATACAGTAAGTTTGACATAATATAATAATAATACGTCTCGTGACGATTCCAAAATGATAAGAAACTCGAAAAACCGATTTATAACGAAAAAGATACGTTAATTACAAGTTTACGACTATAAATACTTTTATAAAACTATTTTTATAAAATTTACTATTCATTACAGAAACTTGTATTTTTAAAACATCTAATATATGATATAACTCTTAACTACGAGATCGTACTCGAAAGAATCGATGAAAACGGAACTATAACGAATAAACTACGACGTTTACGATAATTAAAGTTTATAAAAGTAATTTTATAAACTATGAACAGTAAAAAGCACTATTCATCAGTGGGATTAACTTTATAAAATATAATACATCTTTTAATAACAAAGACTACACGAAGGAAATCACTAAAATCAGGATTAAAACGAATAATTTATTAAGATTACAAGTTAAGCAAATTAAAACTAAAAACGAGTATATAGCGTGTGAATAGTAAAAAACACTAATTCATCGCAAGAATATCAAAAAACTTGAAATGTAATATTTTTGATCACTCGTCTTACTTACAAGACTGGACGTAGGAAACGCGAGCAACAGGTTTAAAAACGGACCAAATTAGGTCATTTTTACGAAAAGATATTTATAACTTTTCACTTTATAAATATTATTTACTAAAACGTTTAGTTGTGGTGATTATGTTTAGCTATAATAGAATAATAGTGGTTATCAAAGTGCTATAATACTAGGGAGTTTCATAATGAGGCCTCATCGATGGTGTACGACGAGTTGTTGGATTTACGATTTAAAGTGTCCTAACTCCTCGTACGTCATGTCATGACCTCTTTAATTATGATAGCCCGAACGATAGTACGATGTAACAACTATAAGATTATATTCAATGTTATTAATTAAAGTACTCAGTACTTATACGACCTTAATTTAAATAGGTTGCATTTATCGTCTTGCGTGACGTTTTATCTGTGATTATTTGGACTATCTGTACTCAAGGTGCGTTCATAGCCCCACTTTTACAGTTTTACTGATTTACTATTATTTGGGGTGGAAACATGCTTTGTTTTATAAATTGGACCGCAAGTGTTTAAAGCTATTGAATTATGTATTGGCCTAATGGTTAGCGATAACACTCCTGAGCCCCATTATCATGAACGTCATGCATAGATGGTAAGTTGTTAATTACATTATGTGAAGCGCGAATGTTATAAATAGATCTATTTGGGGGTGACGCCCCCATTTGGGTGATTAGCTATCACCGGGCACTGAACATTGACCATGTCGGACTTGGATGTTTGCGGTTACAACATCTTGTACGGGCAAAATAACTGGCTAAAATATAGCAAATACAGGTAGCATCAGTGTCTGCTTAGTGCGACAGTAATCTGTGTTTTGTGATGTTGGCATATGTTGTAAACCTCAGCGGGAAAGTCTGAGGTCCTGCATAATTTAATAACATAAACCTGTGAATTCACCAACATTTTTGTTGACGTTTAAGCAATGTTTTTCAGGAGGTTCAATAGGCACGAGGTGCCAATGATGCATTGATAATGTTTTGGACTGCACAGATAAAGATTATGTGCAGCATGTTTGGGAAATCTATGTCAAATCTTTTGTAATATTAAACAAAGAACAAGTAAAGCTATAAGCTTTTGTAATATGTCTTTTATTTAAATCCAATGTATCAATCTAAACGACTTTTGTGTCGTTCTTATATATATCTTGTGTTGTTGATCTTGAAGTAACACGCCCCGGATCCTTATTCCGCTGCGACCCATTTTGGGGGTGTTACAGATTGGTATCAAGAGCCAAGGTTATAGAGAACCAGGTCAAAATGTTTTTGCTGGACTATAACCGTTTTCAAACATTGCATACATACAAAAGGGTTTTTACGGGGTATTCATACACTAGTTGTTGCATTAGTCGTTTAGGCTAAATAGCAAGCAAAATGAATACGTGTTTATAATATATTAATTATATAATGGATAATAGTCTTATATTATATACTTATATAAGTCACATTTTGATTTTTTCAGTTATCGAGCATGTCGGAATTAAGGGAAGTGTCTACAGTTACGTATACTGAGTTATCCAGCCCATATAAGGACCTATCTGACGTAGGATCACCAGGAGTCGAGGGACCTATTGTTCTCGATCCCACATCCCTGGATTACGTGCATGGACCACCTGATGATGCCAGAGCAGGCACCACCTTCACCTATTTACATACCATTTGTTCCGGAGCCTGTTTACCCGGAGTTCTTACCAGTGGACGATGAGGTATTCCCGGCTGAGGAGCAGCCAATGCCTGCTGCTGACTCACCTACTCATCAGTCACCAGGGTATATACCGGAGTCCAACCTTGAGGAGGACCCAAAGGAGGATGATGAGGAGGATCCAGCCGACTATCCTGCTGACAGAGGAGACAGGGGATGATTAGCGAGAGTCAACTGCTGAAGATGACGATGCAGAGGAGGAGCACTTAGCTCCTTGCCGACCCTGTCAACTGTTTCTTATGTCAACTGACCAGACCATACCTCTTGCTTTCGCTTCACGGCTAGGATGTACAATTTCCGACCCCAGGCGCCGCACCTTTCCGTCTCCTGAGGAAGGTTGCTGAGAGATTGTTAGCTTACTACTCCACCACCATCACCTCTCTCTCCATACTCATCACCACTTCCTCAATATCCTAAACCGCCATACTTATACAACCGACCCCACCCCTAATTGCCCTATAACTTTTGAGGGATCTTTGGAACCAGAGCTACTGGGATTAGACAAGAGATGCACTAACCATCTCCTGTTCATGAGACGGAGATGCCTGAGATTTGTTTTTTACCGCTTCGTATAGAGGCCGTTTCGTACTACTCCTGTCCTGGATACAGGTCGGGGAGAGTGTCGACAGCTGGTGCTGCTAGGCAGGTTGGACCTACCACAGCTAGGGCAGACCTTTATGGATATTGCTGAAAAATGATAGATCCGCTCCAGACGCCAGAACGACAAGAGAGTTAGGCTAATGTTAAAAAATTGTATATTACAGATACATGGGATGACCGTTGTAGGAGCCATCCATGAGTATTGCACCGACAGCCCTAGAGGGGTCATCAGAGAGTTATTGAGTTGGCTTACTACTGTTGACCACAGAGGATGAGATCATATATTCTCATTGGAGATGCACGGTATGAACGAGCTCTACTTAGAGCCCCGAGTCAACATGTTGTAAGCAGGGATAGGCCATTCATAAAAATGACGCACTGCCCTTTGATGTATGATGGAGGCCAGATTATCACTTTGCCGTTGGCCACAGTCATTGGATCTTGCGATCAGAACACTTTCCCGAGGCATATCACTTTGGACTACGGTCATGGCTCAGCATCCTAGATCACTGAGTTGCAGCAGTCATACCGTAGGGAACAGACGGTGATAACAATCAGCTGAAAGCAGACTATCGGAGCAGAGACAGATAGTGGAACACTAAAGATAGTAAAGAGCCTCAAGACTCAATGATCGAGCTCATAGACAGCAGGACCTGCTAATGATCCTGCAAGCCAGAGCTACTAGAGGAGGCCAGTAGCAGTTATCTTAGACTGAGTTATGACTGTAGCTAATGTATCATCTAATAAGTATTATGGGGTTATTCCCAGCTACAGACTGTATGGATCTCATTGTTTTTGGGTCTAGCTACTCAGTATAGATCTTTTCTTGTTCATGTATCTCTACTTTGTACAGCCTACATAAGTATTACGAGTATATTCTCCGGCTAGTAAGGCTTAAGGTTATTTTGTCTTGTAACTTAAGTGATTGGAATCGTTTGTATTAAAACCAACATGTAATTATTTTCCCAAGTTATATATAGAAGGATGTGATTATGTTTTATTATAAAATCGAATTATTGTGAATAAATAGTTCGATTTGTTAATTTCAATCTGTTGTGTCTTTCACCAAGTGTTTTTGATCTCGTTTTTAATCTATTATGTATACATCGGGTTAAGGTTAAGATTTTTGAAATCTAACGGGTATAATGTTTCTTGTGGATTTAAGAAAAATTTGCTAACCAAAGTGATGGCCCACGAGGTTGAAACCCAGGTACAACCCCCACCAGCATAAGACCCTACTACCACCACTTCGGTCACCAGTGCCCAACTTCAGGCCATGATCGACGAAGGTGTCACTGCTGTGTTGCAGCATACGTGAGCTACGCCAGAAATGGCGATGAAAACCATACTCGGGACCGGTGTAGAAGGAATGAACCGCTGTTCGGGAGTGCACCTATCAAGACTTTCAAGAAAATGTCAACCCTTATTCTTCAGGGGCACAGAAGGAGTGGTCGAACTTGACCCAATGGTTTGAGAGGATGGAAACCGGTTTCGCATAAGAAACAGCACCGTGATAATCATTGAAGTTTGCCACATGTACTCTTATGGAACTTTCTCTAACATGGTGGCATTTTTCCTTCTCACATGCTAGGACAGTGACTAATGAGGTTCATATGCAATGACGTGTCTTATTTTGAAAAAGAAGAATGACAACAAAATATTGTCCCCAAGGAATGAAATCAAGAAGATTGTAGGCAGAAATGTGGAACCTAAAATGTAAAAGGCACCGATTGTGTTAGCCAACAACCAACGTTTCCAGTGAGAACTGCATTGCTGAGTGACAGTATGTTCCCTGAGGAGACAGACAAAATTGGAAAGGTATGTCGGTGGATGCCCGAAACCTGATTTACCGAAGTGTTGTGGCATCGAAGCCAAAGACCATGCAGGAGGCTATTGAGATGGCGACTGAATTGATGGATAGGAGAAATAACACTTTTGCTGAAAGATAGGCAGAAAACAAGAGGAAGTTTGAAGACACTCCTCGAAATAACCAAAACCATCAACCTAACAAAAGGCAGAACACAGGCAGGGCTTATGCTGCCGGGAACGGTGATAAGAAATCGTATGAAGGGACTAAACCTCTATGTCCCAAGTGTAAACTTCAACCATTTACGGTCCTTGTATACCAACATGCACTCACACTGCAAGAGGCTTGGCCCACCTGGCCAAAACGTAGGAGCCGGCCTGCAACAGTACAAATAACAACAACAACCGCAATAACAATAACAACAACAACCGCAACAACAATAACAACAACAACCGTAACAACAACAACCCAAGAGCCCAAGGGGCAAATACCAATGCCATCATTTGCTTTGAGTGTGGGGCTCTAGGCCACTTCAGGAAGGACTGCCCCCAGTGGAAGAACAAGAATCAGGGAAATGGTAACGGTGTAGCCAGGGCTTATGCAGTGGGAGTTGCAGGGCAAAACCCAGACAACAACGTTGTGACGGGTACGTTTCTCCTAAACAACCGTTGTGCTTCCATTTTATTTGATACTGGTGCAGATAGAAGTTTCGTGTCTACTCAATTTAGTACTTTGATTAATATAGCCCCCACTACATTAGATCATGGTTATAACGTTGAATTAGCTGATGGTAGAATAATTTGGGTAAATACGGTATTACTGGGTTGCACGTTAAATTTTCTGAACCATCCGTTTCACGTCGACCTAATGCCTGTAGAAATGGGTACTTATGACGTCATAATTGGCATGGACTGGTTGACGAAATACCAAGCCGTTATTGACTGTGCTAAGAAGATCGTTCGTATTCCTTTTGGGAGCGAAATCTTAATTTTTCATGGAGACGGAAGTAGAAATAAACGCGGGACTCGATTAAACATCATCTCGTGCACCAAGGCCCAGAAGTATCTGCTACAAGGATGTCACGTCTTTTTGGCACATATTACCATCAAGGAGACTGGAGACAAGTCAAAGAAGAAGCAACTGCAAGATGTACCGATCGTCAAAAATTTTCCCGAAGTATTTCCCGAGGACTTGCCAGGCCTTCCACCTACCAGACAAGTGGAATTTCACATCGATCTAGTACCTGGTGCTGCACCTGTAGCACGGGCACCTTATCGATTGGCCCCATCAGAAATGAAAGAATTGGCGGATCAACTACAAGAGCTTTCCGACAAAGGCTTTATAAGACCTAGTTCGTCACCATGGGGAGCTCCAGTTCTATTCGTCAAGAAGAAAGATGGATCGTTACGAATGTGCATAGATTATCGGGAACTAAACAAACTAACGGTGAAGAACCGTTATCCGCTACCAAGAATTGATGACTTATTTGACCAACTTCAAGGGTCGAGTGTCTACTCGAAGATCGACCTAAGGTCAGGTTATCACCAATTGAGGGTTCGAGAAGAAGACATCTCGAAGACTGCCTTCAGAACTCGATATGGACATTATGAATTCCAAGTTATGCCGTTTGGTTTGACCAACGCACCTGCTGTGTTTATGGACCTCATGAACCGAGTGTGCAAACCTTATCTGGACAAATTTGTAATTGTCTTTATTGACGACATTTTGATCTATTCCAAGAACAAGCAAGAGCACGAAGAGCATCTGAAGATAATATTGGAGTTGTTGAAGAAAGAGGAGTTGTATGCAAAATTTTCCAAGTGTGAATTTTGGATTCCCAAAGTACAGTTCCTCGGTCACGTGATTGATAATAAAGGCATTCACGTAGATCCAGCCAAGATCGAATCCGTTAAAGATTGGGCATCTCCTAAGACACCAACGGAGATTCGTCAGTTTTTAGGTCTTGCTGGGTACTGTCTGAGAGGCAAGTCGACTTGATCGGCAGCCAAGATCAAATCCATTAAAGATTGGGCATCTCCTAAGACACCAACGGAGATTTGTCAATTTTTAGGTCTTACTAGGTATTATCGAAGATTCATCGAAGGGTTTACAAGACGCCAAACCAATGACCAAGCTCACTCAAAAAGAATGTTCAAGTGTTTGAGTGAAAGGGTGACAAACAAGAAGCAGCGTTTCCCAGTATTGAAGCAGAAATGTGTAGAGCACATTCTGGCTTTACCCGAAGAATGAAGATTTTATCGTATACTGCGATTGCGATCAAAAAGGGTTTGGGCGCAGTGTTGATCAAAGAGAAAAGGTGGATTTCATTATCATCACGCAGATAAAGATCCATGAGAAAACTATACAATCTCATGATCAGGAACTTGAGCATAGTGATTCGCTCTGAAGATTGGAGGCACCATCTGTATGGGATACCAAGTGTACGCTGTTCCACTGATCATAAGAGTATTACAGCATATTCTTAATCAGAAGAACTGAACAAGAGACTACGCCGTGGTATAGTAGATGCTTAGTGATAACGATTGCGATATTTCGATATCACCCAGGGAAGGCAATGTCGTTGCTAGATGCTTTGAGCAGGAAAGAACGGGAACCACCCTGTTAAGAGTTCGGCTTTAGTCATGACTATTAGCTTGGATCTCCTAAGCAATCTGTGAATCTCAACTGAATCCGGAAACCAGAAAACATCAAGAACGAATTTGGAGGTATGCTGGATTGAAAATGCAAAATATCCAGGGCAATAAGAACAAAAAGTTGGAACCTCGTACGGATGAACCCTATGCCTCATTGGCAGGAGTTGATACCTTGTTATGGCGATTTACGGGACTTTGATCATGCACGAGTCACACAAGTCGAAGTATTCTATCCATCCAGGATTTCGAGAAAATGAACAAGATGTAAAGAAGAGTCTATATAAAGTGGCCCAATATGATAGCTGATATCGCCACGTATGTAAGCAGTGCTTGACATTGCTAAGGTCAAGGCTGAACATCAGAGACAATCGGGTTGTTGGTACAACCCGAAATACTCAATGGAATGGGACAATAACACGATGGTTTTTGTCACCAAACTCCTAAGTCATCACAAGGGTATGACACCATTTGGGTAAACCGATGATCAGTCTTTACAAAGTCGCATCTTTATACCCAATGAAGAAACTGACCCTCTGAGAAACTAGCGATAGAATGTTACCTAAAAGAAGTAGTAACAAGGCATGGAATACCTGTCTCATATATTGTGATCGTGACCCATAGGTTCGAATCAAATTTCAGGAGTCACTCATGAAAGCTAAGGGTACCATTTAGATATTGAGTACGGCATATCATCCGCAAACTGACGGACAAAGCAAGAGAGACCATACAACTCTCGAAGAATGCCTTAGAGCTTGTGTGTCGACTTTGGAAATGGTTGGGATTCAACCATTTGCCATTGTCGAAGTGTTTCATCACAAATAACAGTTATCATGCTAGCATTAAGGCTGCACCCTTTGAAGCACTTTACGGTAGAAAATGTCGCTCGCCTGTTTGTTGGGCTGAGGTTGGAGAAGTTCAACTCACCGGTCCAGAGATAGTACAAGAGACGACTGAGAGAATCATTCAAGTTAAGCAGAGGATGCAAGCCGCTCGTGATAGGCAAAAGAGCTACGCTGATTTGAAGCGTAAGCCGATGGAGTTTGAGGTTGGAGATAAAGTGATGCTCAAGGTTTCGCCTTGGAAAGGGGTTGTACGTTTTGGCAAACGAGGGAAATTAAATCCCAGGTTTGTTGGACCTTTCAAGGTAATAAAAAGGGTTGGAGAACGTTGCTTCAGTTAACGTAAGTGGATTTCTCCAACCAAACGATAAAGACCGTAGACAAATCTTTAAAACTATATAGCACACAACGGGTCTTTCGACCTATACCGTTATGTGTATACAATCAAAGTTGATGAACAATGTTAACAAGATAAGATACGATAGGATTTCAACACAAGCTTAGGATTAACAAGATCGTAATAATACCAAATACTTATTTATTATATTCACATCACCGAGTAGTCATGATAGATTTAGCCTCTCATGGCTAATGAGTTTATAATAACGTTAAATAGGGAATTGAGAAACATATGAGATTCTAATGTGAAATGGATCGAACACAACCCGTTTCTAAGTAATGAATCGTATCACAACTATAACACCTCGTGTTTTAGGTCATTGTATGACATTATGAAATTCACAATTTATTTTTAGGGTTTTACGCATTTACTCTTAAACCGTAAACGTTAAGTTAAATCGCGTAAACTGAAAATGATCATACAATGTAAACGGGCATTAAACGATTAAATGTTTGCATCAAGCAAGTGTTATATGATTATTATGAGGATAATTAATGACTTTGTTCATCTTATTTTTATCGGCTACGTAAAATGCTTACGTTTCGTAATAAAATGCGTTTAGGCATACCCGGAAGTTCTAAAACCTAACTACGCCTAAACGAATACCCACGATTATACCCAATACTCAAAATAATCAAAAATTACATCTTATATATATATATATATGCCGAAATTTATAGGATGAGACCAAGAGTTTACAAGTTGTAAATAATATCTAGATATTTAATAAAAGTACTCTTACACCTTTATCAACTTGATTAGTTAACCATGAGCTAGAGTTAGAAAGTAAC
>BQNB010084170.1:0-28834 GCA_026074375.1 Tanacetum coccineum
TTATATTACTTATCTATTTTCTCTAAATAGTATAAGTATGTATTATTGAATAATAGGATTGATATGATTGTTGGGATATGTCATCAATCATCACACCAATAAATTGTTATGAGTAATTGTACAACGCGTCTAAACTCTGCATCAAACGTGAAGATTGTTTTGAAAACGGATGATTAAATTGGGACATTAACTGTACTAGGTTGTGTGCGGGCGTCGTTGCATTTTCTTGTGTGATTGAGATTTGGTTGCTAAAGACTTGCTTGAGGTGAGTTCACGTAGCCCCACTCTTTACTGTTTTTCCGTTGGGGGAAAATGATACTCAAATGTGTTTTGAAATGTTTTTGAATTGATCTGTGCGAAATGTGGTTTTGTTTTTGGGACAAGATATGTGCTTATGACTGCTATGTGAATGTTATGTGATGCATGATTGTTTGGATCGGATGGGTACGCCTACCCAATGTTTGTGAGGTTGTTTGGATCAGATGGGTACCCTACTATTTATGTGATTATTGGAGTGGATGGGTACGCCTACCCTAGTTTGTGTGTGGTCTTGCTCTCATTTTATTGCTCCAGCTGGTAGGCCCTTTAGGTGCGCAAGTGACATATGGATTGTTGATTAGCGGTGATGCTAGATTGTTTGCATATAGTCACTGTCATATATCACTATTGTCCACTGTTTGAGGTATTGGCACATCTTTTGGGTTTAAGGTCAAACCTAAGAGCTCACCAACATTATTGTTGACATTTTCGAGTATCATTTTCAGGTGAAGTAAAAGAGGAATAGTTGGTGATTTATATGGTAGCAGACTTAGAAGTATCCTGAGTGGATTTTCATGTGAAGTCTTGCTTGCTTATTTTATTTGGATTCAGTATTTGGAAGTTTTGGTTTAAGTTTAGATTTTAAACCCTTGTGTGGGTTTATGAATAATTGTAAGAGATTGTGGATTTTGATAGTGATTTGGGACATCACTCGAGGTTGTTCGAGGTTGAAGGTCTTCATAGCACTTGAAGTTTATGCAATGTAGTTTTCTCTATTTTGTATCTTGTGTTATGATTGATCATTATGTTGCATTCCCGAGTTTCCGCCATTGTCGGGGTGTGACAGATTGGTAATCAGAGCCAAGGTTATAGAGAACTAGGTGGTTTGGCCTAGACTATAACCTAAGATCCGTCGTCTAGTTGCGTATAGGATCTATGTGCGCGGTGTTCCGCTTCTGTGTGCCTTTGTGTGTTCGCGGTTTGGTGCCTTAGTTATGTCAGTCATTGAAATGGGTGGGCTCAATATTGGATATGAATGGGAAAGGATGCGAATATAAGTACGGTGGCCAACGTAGTTATAAGCGTATCACAACTCACTCATACTTGATAATGTTGTTCACACAAATCGATGTTGACACCGTAGGGTAGAGTTACGTGTATATCTGGTTATATATAGTAAGATATTCAGCATATATGTGCGACTCTTCCCACTTACCTAACGTTGCCCATGTTCTCCCTCGTGGGGATAATGCCGCCATGGATGAGGACCCGAAGTGCTAGCCGGCCTGCTGCCGAATCACTAAGAGGGGGAACGGGTTGGTAGAGGTGGAAGGGGTAGAAGACCTAGGGAAGGTAATGATGATCATGTTGAGGATTTGAATGGTCAAGGAAATGACCTGGGTTTTGGAGCTAATGGGGGTGTAGAAGGAGTCAATGGGAATGTAGAGGGAGCCAATGGGGGTGCACCCGACTTCTCAACGATCATTACCCGGCAATTGCAGAACCTTTTACCCGCCATGCTAGCTCAGGTTAGTAACCGAGGAAATGTTGGAAATCCGAATGGTAATGTGGTTAATGAGAATGTTTAGGAGAACGTGGGGAATGTGTTAGTAAATGGCAACCGGGTAGGTTGTTCATGTAAGGCGTTCTTAGCTTGTAACCCTAAGGAATATGATGGTAAGGGAGGTGTTAGGTACTGTAGTTCTTGACTTGTTTCGGATTCGAGAAGATGAGTTATGCATGATATGAGTGGTTGTAGTATTGACAAAAAAGTAAAAATACACAGCTGGGTCATTTTGTGGTAAGGCTTTAACGTGGTGGAACTCTCAGATCCGCACGCTAAGCCAGGAAGTTGCTGTTAGCATGTCATGGAATGACTTTAAGTTTATGATGATAGAAGAGTTTTGTCCTAGTCATGAGATGCAAAAGTTAGGAATCTGATGTTGTGGAATCGCCATTGGTCGGGGCTTGGCATGCATGCCTTATTACTAGGTAGGATTTCATGAGTTGGCAGGTTGTTCACATTTGGAACTCCAGGAAGTTGATGATTTAAAGAGGTATTGCGTACGGCTTGCTCTACAGATCTTGTGGGAAGGTGGCAGCAACGAACCAAAGATATACGAGGCTGTGTAGATTTCTGGTGCACTGACGATGAGGCTGTGAGAAATGGATCGATTAAGACAGGTTGAGGAAAAGTAGGAAAATGTTAAAGGGAACCTAGCAAAGATAAGAATGGGCTACGGGATGGTAATAAGAGGACTAGGATTGGGAATGTTTTTGCTACTATTGTAAACCTTGTAGGAAGAGAGAATATAGGTACTTGGCCCAAGTGTACCACCTGCAACTCCTACCATGCACCCAGACGAAAACTTTTTCGACATGCTTTAATCTAAACGCTCAGTCATTTGGCAAAGGATTGTAGAGGCGTGTTGAGGAATGTGAATCCTGTCAATGCTAGAAACCCAACTGTTAGGGCATGTTATGAGTGTGGTAGTACCGACCATGTCAGGTCAGCTTGTCCTAGATTGAATAGGGCACAAGGACCGGAAGAAAATCGTCCAAACCAAGTTGCTGCTAATAACGGGGGTCAGGGTCGTGGAAACCAAGGGAACCAGGCTAGGGGTAGGGCAAATCATGTTGGGACGCAGAGGAAAGCTCGCCAGGGATCTGAACATTGTGACAGGTACGTTTACTTTGAACAATCATTTTGCCACTACCTTATTTGACTCTGGTGCCGACTATAGTTTTGTTTCCACTACTTTCATACCTCTGTTAGGCTTAGAGCCCAACGAATTAGGTTTCAAATATGAGATTGAGATAGCTAGCGGGCAGCTAGTAGAGATTGATAAGGTTATTAAGGGTTGCAAACTAGAAATCGAGGGTCATGTCTTTGACATCGATTTGATACCTTTTGGGCATGGGAGTTTTGATGTGATTATAGGTATGGACTGGTTGTCTAATTATAAACGATGAAATTAAATTGTCACTGAAACGTAGAAATGAGGATACCACTACCGGGATGGCAAAGTGCTTAGGAGTATTAGGAGAAGGTGACGGAAGAGAAAGCAGTGTTTTGAAGGGTGCTTAAGGCTGGTGATCAAGAAACAAGGAAGAGTTGTTGTGGTTGAATTGTTAGCCTCAAAAAATATTAAGTCGCTTGAAGTTCGTTCCTTAGGGAATATTAGGTCTCGGTTATTCTATTAAATAGTCTAGAACAGGAATCGGGCTTGTTAAATTAATCTAATATTGTATGTGTTAAGGACTAAGGTCCAAAGTAATCTCGAGCCCAACCCATAATCAAACACCACATGGCCCAAAGAAAGCCTCATAGGCTGGCCCATGTAGGAAGTATAAATACCCCTCTCCAAGTGTGGAGAGGGTGTTGGTCTCATTTGTTTTCACACACTTGTGTAATCAACCACTCTCTTATTTTCTCTCTACTTTCTCTCTCTTGTTTCTCTCTCTAAAATTCTTTCGTATCTCCTTTCTATTTTTCTTGTTCAAATAATGAAGTGAAAGTGTTCTTGGGTCATTTACATTTGGTATCACTCGCCATGGGTGGGTTTAGTGATTTGTGGTTTTTGTGTTCAAAAACTTACTTTGTTCGTCTTTTTCATCTCAAACTCACAGCCATAATTCTTAGTTTATTTTTTCTCTCTACTCGTTGCTAAAGTCTTACACAAACAAAGTGGTTCGTGGGCTATTTTCTTGTTATCCATTTTTTAGGGTCGTTCCCCTTCATTCTCAATATTTGTGAATTTGAGTGGACTCTCATTCACCGTGTGAGTATTTTTGGAGTTTATGTGTGTAGTAAAATTGCGTATCTAAAGATTTTTTCCTGGGCTTATTTGCTCGTTTTTAGTTTTTAAATCTTGAGTTTGAAAACACCTTGAACGTTTTGTAGCGTACGTGTGAAAACATAAGTAGCTTATATGTTACCTTATTTTAGTAGCTTATTCTTGGGGGTACATAAGCTTATTTTGAGCTTCTTTTGTGCTTATTCCAGTCGTGTTGAAACTAAGCAAAAGGGACAAAAACGACACATTTCCTATTATTTTGATATGTTGATTGGGTTACCATTGCTAATAGACAAACGGGAAAAGGGGTAGTTACATTTTTGGTTGTTTTGTGGGTATCGAACAATACTTAGTTTTCCTTGATTACGAAACAAACTCTTCTTTTTTTTTTACCTTTTGACAATCAAACAACTCATTTCTTTGAGTATCGAACAACTCCTTTCCCTTTGTTAACCGATCAACTCATTCCCTTTGAATACCGAACAACTCACAAGTCTTTTGGTATCGAACAACACCGTGTATTGAACAAACATCCCCTTGTATCCCAACAACACTTGTATCGAAACAACCCTTTGATACCGAACTACCCTTGTATCGAACAACTTCTTTTCCTTCTCTAACTGAAACAACTCCCACACCTTGGATCGAACAAATCGTTTCAAAGAGAACGGAAACAACTATTTTTTCTTTTGGTGTATGCGATCAATTAAGTTCATTTGGGTTTTTAGTTTCAATCGTCGTTCAATGTACGGGACATTTAATTCTATACCATCTTGATCGTGAAATCATTTCGATCAAAAAGTGGTGGTATTTAGTTTTTACCGCGCTAACGAACAAGTTACAAAAGTTCATTCGTTCTCAGTTTGTGAAATTTAAAAATGTTAAAACGTTTACATGGAGGGAATTTAAAAAATGTTCATTCGTTCTCATTAATTAAACTTAAATGAAACTTGTCACATGCAGTCCTTCATGTTCAAGTCTAATTACATCATCTAGCCCTATTGCAATAACAATCCTTTTCTATTGATTTGTTTGCCCCCGATAGTCCTTGATTGTGTTTTAATCAACCATTAATCATTTCAAGCTCAAAATTTATGCATCGTTCATCGTTTTAGCTCAACAAATTGTTAACGAAAGTTCAAGTTCTTCGACAACAACAACGATTTCAACAACAACAATTCTATTTTCATGGTTTTTCTTGATTTAGTAAAATCCTGCGAACTACTCACGTGTTTTCTCGGTTTAGTCAAGACTTGTAAAATCCCGTGAAATAGTTTTCCACCACAACAACAATCACTTTACCTACATAAGATCCTACAAATCATTTTCACTTTATAACTCAACAATCATTCATCATGACTACTCCAATTGTAACTTCTACAACCGACAGTCAAATGCATAACAACATCATGGCAGCTGGTTCAAGGGATCGTCCACCAATGCTTGCACCAGGAAGATATTCACAGTGGCAATCACGTTTCTTAAGATGCATTGATACAAGACCAAATGGTGATGCCTTGAGGAAATGCCTCTTAGAAGGTCCATATCAACCTACCACTGTCACAATTCCAGCTGTACCTGCAATAGGTGATAATCCTGCAATTCCGGAACGTACTGCAGTTGAGACAATCTTGAATATGTCTTTGGAAAACAAATAACATTACCAAGCAGAAAAGGAAGCAATTCACTTGCTATTGACTGGAATTGGGGATGATATCTATTCAACTGTTGATGCTTGCAAAACAACTTATGAAATATGGATAGACATTGAAAGGCTACAACAGGGTGAATCTCTTAACATTCAAGATGTCAAGACTAATTTGTTTTGGGAGTTTGGAAAATTCACTTCTCATGATGGAGAGTCAATGGAGTCTTATTACTTCCGATTTTACAAGATGATGAATGAAATGATAAGAAACAACTTGGACAGTTGCTATGATGAAGTTAATGGTTCAATTTCTTTCTAACAATTCAACCAAAATGGTAAGGTTTATGACAAATTGTCAAGCAACAACAAGATTTGTACAGTCTCATATCGAAGCTCTTTGACGTTCTGAAACGATATAAAAAGGGAAGTTAATGAAATCCATGCTGAAAGAATAGACAAGAATGCTAACCCATTAGCACTTGTTGCTTCTGCTCAACAATATCCTGATTCTTATTATCAAGCACCAAAATCACACAAATTGATTGCACAACCATCAAAACAATCATCTTTCACCAGATCAAGTGCACATACCAAATTCAAAGGCAAAGAGATAGTCAAACCAATCACACCTCCTTCTGTGTCAGCTTATGAAGAAGACAGTGATCCAGAACAAGCTTGGAGAGATAAGGATATGCAAAAAAACTTGGCACTCATTGCAAAGTACTTCAAAAAGATCTACAAACCTACCAACAACAACCTCAGAACTTCTTCAAACTCCAGAAACAAGAATGTGGATACTACTGACAATCAGACTGGGTAGTTTGGGAATCAGAGGACAGTAACTATTGCTGGGGCTAGGGAGACTATAGGCAGTCAGGTAGTGCAGCAGAGCAGGATACAGTGTTTCAATTGCAAGGAATCTGGTCTTTTTGCTAAGGAATGCCGAAAGGCAAAAAGGGTAAAAGACTACACGTATCACAAGGAAAAGATGTTGCTGTGCAAACAAGCTGAGAAAGGTATTCCACTTCAAGCTGAGCAATATGATTGGTTAGTAGACACGGATGAAGAGATTGATGAACAAGAATTAGAAGCACATTACAGCTACATGGCAAAGATCCAGGAGGTTCCTACAGCTGACTTAGGCACTGATTCTGAGCCATTGGAACAGGTACAATACGATACTGGATAGAATGTGTTTGCCAATGAAATACAACATTCTGAGCAATCTGAATCCATCAGTAACACATGTGTAGTGGAAACGGATGATAATGATGTCCTTCCTGATTCACCGGATATGTGTGATAATGATATTCAAAATGACCAAAATGATGTAGTATGTGATGATGAGCGTGTTGCGCTTGCTAATTTAATTGCAAATTTAAAACTTTATGTCGATGAAAATAAAAAGATTCAAAAGCAATTAAAGAAAGCAAACACAACACTTGCTCATGAATTGACTGAGTGCAAATCGATTCCTGCGGAAACTAGTAGATCTCTAGAGGAATCTAATAGTATTCGGGATAGTTGTCTAGTTGCACTTCAAAACAAACAGACTGAGCTTGAGAAGTACAAAAACCTTTAATGACGTTACTGATACTACGAGAAATTGAACTTAAGGTAAATGAAACTCTAGGGGACATATTAGCTCCAAAAAGACATGACATAAATAGAAGTTTAAAACTTAAACCTACGAAATTTCAGTTGTCAAAGAGAAACATGATCAGTTAGTCAAACAGCGTCCTTTTAGACAAAGTCACATTATTGAAGGTCTTGTCAAGGTTTAAAACAAAGGGTAATAACGGTCTTTGTAACTTAGGAAGAAAAAGAATTTGACAAAATGATTTCAATGGAAAACCAATTAAAGTTTTTGAATGAAATTGTCTACAAACGGAGTCAATCAATCCAGACCATTCATATGTTAGCACCCAAATGCCCAACATTTAATGGAATACCTACCTTTTCTAATCCAATGTACCTAAAAAAGGCTCAATTTGAAAAACCTTGTTTGTATGAGATCCCACATGACCAATCTGATCCTTCAAACAGACTCGTCCCCAATAGGGCAGAGACACTGACTCTTGAAATAGATAGTCGATCTAAATTGAATAAAGACTTAGTGAAACCCTATGACTACACAAAGCAAAATAGTCTTTATGAAATTTTTAAGCCCTGACACAGGAATATCTTGTTCAGTTCGCACATGCAAATGAAGTAAGGAAGAAAATGTGGAGAAAATCATTTGTGAAAACTAAACTAATATTTTCAAAAACATTGATTTCTTACTTGTTTTCAAATCAATAAGCAAAAAAGAGACAAGATATAATGTCCTGAAAACAAAACATAAATCACCTTAGAGAATTGTGATCAAGCCTGGGAAAAGCATTCTATAATCACTTTCGTGCCCTATGCTCTTGCTATGGGAAGTGCTAATGAAAACATGTTTGGATGCCTCTTGCCGTAAAGAACTAATGATAGTTTCGCTATTTGTTCATGAAACTTAAGCAAGAAATGCATGTGATTTAAAGTTGTTGAAATCCCTTGAAAAGAAATTGACAAACTTGAATCTGGTAAAGTGGAATTTTCAAACACGTATGATATGCTTTTGCAAGAATGTGTGTCTAATGATGTTATGTGTTCTTATTTGCATTCGTTATCTGATTTAGATGCTCACTCTGAGTTGCAATGCTTATATCTTCATAAAGTGAAAAAGAATGTGAATGTCTTGCACAAAGCTTTCGAAAAACAAGAACTGCATCTGTTAGTATAAGAGTTTATATGAGCTATTTGAATGTTTTTGCTAAATTAGAAAAAACACTCATTGCTTTGAACTGGCTTTACAAAAATGTCAAGAACAAATAACATATGACACAGTTTGGATAAAGAAAAGCGTCAAATATATTTCAAAAAGAACGTGAACAATATTTCGAAATACATGATTTGAAAGCTCAACTGTAAGACAAGAACATTGCTATACGTGAGTTAAAGAAACTCGTTGACAAATGCAAAGGAAAGTCTATGGACACTAAGTTTGATAAACCATCTATTTTTGGACAACCAAATGCTTAAAGGATTCCAAAACCATCAGTTTTAAGCAAACCAGCTCTTTTTTTAGACTATCTTGAGAGGAAAAGTTTTTCACAAACAAAGTCGGTTCCCAAATCTAATGTGTCAGAGAGTTTATCAAACTAGTCACTATAAGCTTTTGCCCAAACAACAGAAAGCTTTTGAAGAAACACAAATGTGATTAAACCAGGCAAGTTCGATTAACACTGGAACAACACAAAAACTAGAGCACTCACAGTTGCCTCAGACTTCTAGGAATACTAATCCTCGTGTGTCTACCTTACAGGAGTAATTCACAACAACTATATTGTTCAGCAGACCATAGTTAGAAGCCTCAAATGAAAGAAACGGGTCATGTTAAACAATAGTCAAGTGAAGATAAGAAGACATTGACGTAAAAGGGGACCATCCTAGATTTCTAGTATTTCTAATAAAACAAAGTCTGTAACTGAGCAATGACAATTTAAAATCCAGAACTTCGAATGTTAATGTTGTTTGTGCTACTTGTGGAAAATGTGTGTTTAATTCGAATCATGATGCTTGTGTTTCTAAATATTTGAATGACGTAAATGCTAGAACTAAGATGCCTAAAGCAGTGCCTATTAGTACTAGAAAACACAAAAGTCAAGCAAACAAATCTGTTGCAACACCATGTAAGAAAATAGTTGCATCAGAATCCAAAGGGCCTTAGTTGAAGCACTTTTCTCCACCCCCATGAAATATTGCCACGAATAAGAACATCCCAAAAATTACGATTATTGAGCTTGTATATATGCACCCACCGCACCCAAAGAGACTCCTTAAGAGACAAAAGCTTCCACATGTGCGAAACCATAAGAGCTTTATTAAACGTATCAAGACGACGCACACCAAGACCACCCTCATCCTTTGGAAGACAAACAACCTCCCAAGCAACCTTAGATTGACATCTCTTGGAAGAACCATGACTCCACAAGAAATGCCGAATAATCTGCTCAATATCCAAGAGAACACGAGAAGGAAGAATAAACATCGACGCCCAATAAATATGCATAGAGCTCAAAACCGAACGGATAAGTTGTAACCGACCCGCTGCCGAAAGAAATTTGTTCTTCCAATCATCAACACGAGCCTGGACTTTCTCTATTAATTCTTTGCAATCTCTAAAAACTAACCGAGACGTGACCAAAGGGACTCCCAAATACTTGACCGGAAGGGTCCCCTCTTCAAAGGGTAAAATCTGAAGAATAGCAAGCTTATTACAATTAAGAACATTACAAAAGTACCCTTTGCTCTTTGGAAGACTTGGAATCAGCCCCGAAGCAACTTTGAACTCGTCCAACGCCTCTTTAATAACCTTCACCGAGTCTGAATCACCATGTGCAAACAGAAAAAGATCATCCGCAAAACACAAGTTAATCAAACCCAGCTCAGAACAATACCTATGGTAAGTAAATGACTCTGCATTATCCACACTCCGCTGCAACATAAGAGTAAGGACTATGTCAAGGATCAACTATATTCCTCTTGTGAAGTGAGTAAAGCAAAATGAAGTTCATTCAATACAAAAGATGTTCCAAGTTCAAAAGGACGGCTAAATTTGCTTCATATGGACTTATGTGGTCCAATGCGGGTTGCATAAATGGGAAGAAATACATTATGGTAATTATAGATGACTACTCCAGATATACTTGGACTCTATTTCTAAGATCCAAGGATGAAACACCAGAAGTTCTAAAAGATTTCCTCAAGATGATTCAATGAAATCTTCAAGCTCAAGTGATTTCTGTTCGAACTAACAGAGGCATAGAAAACTTAAACAAGACACTCCATGCATACTTCAAAGAAGAAGGAATTGACCATTAAACTTCTACTCCTCGAACACCTGAATAGAACGGCGTTGTAGAAAGATGAAACCGTACCCTGGTTGAGGCTGCTCGAACGATGCTTTCAGCTTCTAAACTTCCTTTGTTCTTTTGTGCTGAAGCAATTGCAACCGCATGCTATAATCAAAACAGATCAATTATAATCCCGACATACGAGAATACTGCATATCACATCATCAATGACAAAAAACCTTCAATCAGACACCTTTACATCTTTGGTTGCACTGTTACTTAACCAAAGACGGTGAAAATCTTGACAAGATGAAAGAAAAATGGGATCCGTGCATTCTGGTGGGATACTCCACTCAATCTAAGGGATATTGAGTTTACAACAAGAGAACTCGATTGATAGTTGAATCCATACATTTTAGATTTGATGAAATCAAAGAGATGTCAGAGACGTCTGTTGATAATAACACTTCAGGCCTCGTTCCCGAATGACAAAAGGCATTCAGGACTATGTACAACTCTGACCCATTACCCGCCAACTACAAATTGTTTCTCCTGTCAGCAGATACAAAAGCTCCGTCACAACCAATAGTTGGATCTCGTTTCGGTTCCTTTGTATGACAGAATTCAATAATGTCCCTGTTCTTGAATTCTGTACCATTATCACATCTAATAGTTTTAACTTTTTGATTTAATTGGTTCTCAATTTGTCTTATAAAGTCCTTAAGGATTCCACTAGTTTCATCCTTAGTTCTTAAGAAGAACACCCAACTAAACCTGCTAAAATCATCAGTGATAACAAGGCAATAAGTCTTATGGTTTATGCTCCTTACAGATGTAGGTCCAAATAAGTCCATATGTAAAAGCTGTAAGGGCTGACTAATAGAGCTCACTGATTTGGCCTTACAGGAGGCCTTGTGTTGCTTTCCTTTCTGACAAGCAACACAGGTGTGGTCATTTTGAAAAATCTTTGAAGGTAAACCTCTTACAAGGTTTCCCTTCACAAGTTTGTTTAAGTTTTTAAAGTTAACATGACCCAACCTCCTATGCCATTTGTTAGATTCATCAATTGTGGCCTTTGCAATCAAACAAGCTAAACCTCCAGAAGGAACAATGTTCTCTAAGTTGAAACTGTACATATTGTTTTGTCTAGGGATTCTAAGTAATACTTGATTTTCATCAGGCAACTTAAAGTCAGAAGACAACACAAGACATTTAGTGTTTGTGAAGAGAACCTTGTTCTTCTTGTCACACATCTGTGACACAAAAAAGAGATTGAAATGCTGTAGTTCTTTCACAAAGCACACATCCTCAAAATCTAACTTCCCTGTTTTTATTTTACCTTTACCAGTTATGTAACCTTTACTACCTCCAAAAGCAACAGGGCCACCATTATAGTCTTGATATTCAGCAAGGTAGGCCTTGTTTCTAGTCATGTGCCTAGAACATCCACTATCAATAATCCTTTTGTTCTTTAAAGCTCTTTGTGGATTATCCTGCACATTAAATAAGAGAGATTAGTTTCTCTTAAGGACCTAACCCATTTTGGGCTTGGGTTTGCCTAGTGGATCTTCAGAAGTAACACATTTTCTAGAATTTGATCCACCATTGTATTTAGAGACTTTGTTCCAGTTATTTCTTTTGGGTCTCCAATTACAACCTGCTGAGGGCTTAACAGCAGTTTCCCTTATCCCCCTAACAGCACTAACTGCTTTAACCCTATCAGTCATAACTTTATGATTTGAAAAATTAGTTCTTGGTGATGTTGTTCTATTAACTGGCCTTTTAATAGGTGAATGAGACTTATAAAAATTATTTCTTGGTCTGTTTTCATTCACAATGGGTCTAACGGCATTAACTTTCCTAGCAACACTAGTTGATAGTGCTTGACTATTAAAATTGTGGCTAGCAATATTAACTGAAATTCTACCAGTTCTAGTTAGTACTGTTGTTGGAACAAACTTGTTTTGGTGATTCAATCTTTGCACATTGTTCCACACTAGCAAAAAGAAGTAAGCCTATGACTCAGTCACAGTTGAAGATTTACATGTCAAATTATCTGAAGAATCAAGTAACATGGAAGCTTTCTCAGTTGAAGAAATTGAAGTTTGAGGAGATTAAAGAAGAATTTGATAAGCTGGTTAAGCAAGTTGATACTTTTGTTCCTATGAGTCTTAAAGCTACAAAGGCTGAGTTGAAAAGATTTGGTGAAGAGCTTCAGACAAAAACTACTAAAAGGCAAAGATTGTGATATAAAGATGCACAATCTACAGAAGAAAAGGAAAAAGAGCCTGTAAAGAAAATGGGAAAAAGAAGGAAACAGATAGCAAGGAAAGGGTTACACACTGCTAAGGATGAAGCTAAAAAAGATGAAGCTAGTGAAGAAGATGATTCTTCTTCAGGTACAAATGTTCCAATTAATCCTGTTCTTGTAGCTGTTTAAATCCTAGTACTAGCTAGCTATAAGTTTCATCAAGCAGGCAAGAAGGTTATATCAGATAGTAAGGGAAAATGGTACTGATAAGGTTTAGATGAGCTTGGGAGCCATGCTTAAAGAAATATCAAGAGAAGATCTTACAGAATTGTATAGGATTGTGATGAAGAGATATGGTACAAAGGATCCAACAGATAATTATGAGAGGGTGTTTTGGGAAAACTTGAAGAAAATGTTTGATGCACCTCTTAGTACTGATTTAGTTTGGAGCTTACCAGGTCAACAAAAGATACTAAGTTGGAGATACTATGAAACCTGCAGAGTGCATTGTTTGAACCTAGACTCAGCTGATATTTATATGTTAGCAGAAAGAAAATATCCTTTATCAGCTAATGTATGTCAAACTATGCTGAAAATGAAGCTTCTGGATGGAAAGATGAATGAGGATTGGCTTTTAAATCTTTTGAAATGATGGAGAAGCAAGCTGGTGTTAGAAAATGATGGAGTTGTCAGTAGATGTGAACATATTTGAATAAATATATATGTTGGAAGCTGTGAACTATAGTGGAAGAGAGAAGGGTTTGGGTGTTGGCTAACCACCACACAACAAATGGTCATCAGTTCACCATGCTTAATAGGCATAAGGACTGGCTAGTCCAAAGCAAACGGTTTTGGTAAAGACTTCTCAAATCCGTTGATGGTTGACAGTTTACCAAAAACTGGATGGTACTCAACTTACCAATGATTCATGTTCAAAAAGTTGAACTGGTTATTAATCCACCAGGGTGATGTCATGATTCCACCAAAGGATTAGCTAGCCCAAGAGCAAACGGTTACTTGGTAAAGGCTTAATCAAATCCATTGATAGCTGATGATTGCATAAAAATATTGGTATTTATTCATCCATGTTCCATGTACTAAGAGTTGAAATGGTTATCAATGTACCATGGTTTATCAACCAAACATTGGCTACTCCAGAGTTAATGGCTAACTGGTAAAGAGACATCAAATCCATTTAAATTTTCAATGATTTACCTCTCTCAGGAGTTAACACATCTGGAAGTGGAGTTGGAGAATAGACTAAAACTTTATGATTTGATGTACTCTATGTCATGTTGCATGCTTGGTGTTACTGAAGAGATCATACTTGTAGCTGTGAAGTGTTGGCCATAATGTTTTTAAAGATTTGATGCTGCAAATATCTTTAGTGATGATTTCAAGAATTGCTGATAGAAGTCAAGAACCTGTTTATACAGGAAAATTATCATGTTGCAGTTCAAGAATAATTTCAAAGATAATATTCACAAATCTCAGGAAGTCTCATAAAGAAGATCTCAAAGAACTTAAGTTCACAAGTAAAAATCAAGTTAGGGGTGGATTGTTAGGAATTATTGTAAAACAGACTTAAGTTGGTAGTTTATAGTGTTAAGTCTGGTAGGAATAGTTATGTCTACCGTACTAAGTTAAGTCTGGCGTATATAGTTAGTATTGGTCTCATATAGTTAAGTGCTGTTTTGTAACAGAATAGTTATTATTAGAGATATCTTAGGAAAAGGATATGTATTATCTTTACACGTTAGGAAAGATATGCAGTATCCTTTAACACTTTGTAAAGCCTATAGGGTTTCTTGGTGTATAAAAGGACCCTACGGCATAGCGTTTTAGGTATCAATACCTATTAGGAATCATTTAGCAATATACGAAGGTTAGTTTTACAATTGTTCTTTAGGTATTTGTGTTATGATTCCGCATTAGTTACTTAGTATTTCTTAGTCATTATCCTCTTTATTAGTTGATTTGGATTATATTCAAGTAGCTATTGGCTTACAAAAAGGGCATAATCAGATCTAAGACTTTAGACCACATACGTCTTTATGAAATTTCAAACCAGCGTCACAGAATACATGAAACAGTTGGCACATGCAAATGAAGTAGAGAAAACATGGAGAAAATCTTTTTGTGAAATCTAATCCAAATATTTTCAAATATCTTGGTTTCTTACTGTCAAAATCAATAAGTAAAAGTTAGACATGCATACAATGTAATGACTATAATAACATAAATCACCTTTAGAGTCACTTGTTGATAAGCTTGGGAACGAATTCTCATGATCATTTTCGTACACCAAATGCTTTGATATGGAAGTGCCAATGAAACTGAGTTTGATGGCTCTTGCCATATATACTCAGAATGATAGTTTCACTATTTTTCATGAAACTTTAAGCAAGAAATGCCATGCTGATTTAAAGTATGTTGAATCCATGGAAAATGAAATGATAATTGATATCTGATAAGCAGAATTTTCAAAACCATGTTTGGATATAGTTTTGCAAAGAATGTGTGTCTAATGTGGTTATGTGTTCCTATTTGCATTAGTTATCTAATTTAGCTGCTCACTCTGAATTGCAATGCTTTATATATTCTTAATGTGATAAGAATGTGAATATCTTGCACAAATGCTTTCGAAACAAAACTGAATCTTTTTTTGTTTTTAATTTTTTTTTTTTTTTTATGTTGTAAGGAGTTTATACTGAGCTTTTACGAAGTTTTACTAAATTAGAAAAACACTCGATTTCTCTTGAACTTACTTTACAACAATGTCAAGAACAAATGAAAGATGACACGGTTTGCAAAGAAAAAGTGTCAAATGTATTTCTAAAAGAACATGGAATAATTTTTGAAATACAAGATTGAAAGGCTACATTGCAAGACAAGAAAATTGCCATTAGTGAGTTAAAGAAACTCATTGAGAAATGCAAAGGAAAGTCTGTGGAAAATAAGAAACCATCTGTTGTTCGAAAACCAAATGCTCAAAGGATTCCAAAACCATCAGTTTTAGGCAAACCGACTCCTTTTTCAGACTCTCTTGAGAGAAAAAATTTTCAAAGACAAAGTCATTTCCCAGAATTAATGTGTCATAGGGTTTATCAAAACCAGTCACTACATATATTTTTCCTCAAACAGCAAGGCAAGCTGTAAGAAACACAAATGTGATTAAACCAGGCATGTATCAAATTAACATTAGGACAACATCAATATAGAAGCACCACAGTTGCCTCAGACTTCTAAGAATACTAATCCTCGCGTGTCTACCTCTACAGGAGTAATTCACAAAACTAATGTTAGCAAACCATAGCTTAGGAGCATTTAAATAAAAGATAAGGTCATGTCAAACAATAGTCAAGTGAAGGATAAGAAGACTGAACTAGAAGACCACCCTAGGATTTCTAGTATTTCTAATTAAATAAAGTCTGTAATTGCGTGTAATGATAGTTTAAAATCCAGAACGTTCCAATGTTTAATTTTTTTTATTGTTTTGTGCTACTTGTGAAATAATGTGTGATAATTCGAAATCATGGTACTTGTATTTCTAATTTTTTGATGTCTTGAATGCTAGAACTTAGATAGCCTAAAGTTGTGCCTACTAGTACTTGACAACGCAAAGGTCAGCAAACATATCTGTTGCAACCACCCCTTAGAAAAACAGTTGCA
Source organism: Tanacetum coccineum (assembly GCA_026074375.1). Taxonomy (NCBI): domain Eukaryota; kingdom Viridiplantae; phylum Streptophyta; class Magnoliopsida; order Asterales; family Asteraceae; genus Tanacetum; species Tanacetum coccineum. The sequence continues at coordinate 16,507 of BQNB010084170.1, forward strand.
TCAAAATTCACTATTTAGAAATCTAAAGAGTTTCTATAGATGTAGTTTGGGTTAAAAACTGTAGGCATTGGAAATGTGGATAGTACAACAATGCCCATCTGGATACAAATGGGTTCCCTAAGACAAAAAACGCAAATTGGCGTGCCTTAAAACTAAGGAATGACATGTGGAAAAACGATGAGTTAGCTTTTCCATAGATAAGGTATCTAGGATATAACAATGTCTGAAAACTCACAAAATTCGTTAGGATTCAATTTGTCAATATTTCCATCGTCTTATAATTCTCTTGCAGATTGTTCAACTATCCTATTCATTGTTGTCTCTGGATGAACAAAGCACATGAGGGCAATCTAACGTGTCTGTGATTTTTTATTGAAAAATATTGGTACCGTTCGTTTGGGCAATGGATCAGTTTGCTCCATTTCTTGGTTATGGAGATTTAGTTCAAGGTAAATATAACACTCAACATGGTTCTATTACGTTATAGGACCTTTAATTACAATCTCTTCTCAGTTGGTCAATTTTGTGATGGGATTTTGAGGGCTACTTCCATAAAAAACTACGTGTTTCGTTAGAGATCTCTAGGGAAACGATTTACTCACCGGTAACCATGGATCTGATCTCTATACAATTTCCCTTCAAGAAACGACTTCATCAACTCCAATCTATCTCATGGCTAAAGCCTCACTAACTCAAGCATGGTTATGGCATCAAAGACTTTCTCATCTTAACTTCGACTACATAAACTTGCTTTCAAAGAAGGATATCGTGATTGGTTTACCTAAGATGAATTATGTCAAGGATCAACTATGTTCCTCTTGTAAAGTGCGTAAAGCAAAAAGAAGTTCATTCAAGACAAAGGTTGTTCCAAGTTCAAAAGGAAGGTTAAATTTTCTTCATATGGACTTATGTGGTCTAATGCGGGTTGCTAGCATAAATGGGAAGAAATATATTCTGGTAATTATAGACGACTACTCCAGATATACTTGGACTCTATTTCTAAGATCCAAGGATGAAACACTAGAAGTTCTAAAAGATTTCCTCACAATGATTCAACAAAATCTTCAAGCCCTGGTAATTTCTGTTCGAACTGACAGAGGCACAGAGTTCTTAAACAAGACACTCCATGCATTCTTCAAAGAAAAAGGAATTAAGCATCAAACTGCCTTCTTTTCCTAACACCTAACAAAATGTGTTGTCGAAAAGACAAACCGTACTCTCGTTGATGGTGCTCGCATGATTGGTCTTTGTTTCTAAATTCCTTTTTTAATTTTAGGTCTAAGCAATTACAACTGCATGCTATACTCAAAACAGCTCTATCATCATCTCGACAAATGAGAAAACAACATATCAAATCATCAATGACAGGAAACCTTCAATTAAACACCTTTACATTTTTTCTTTCACTTGTAACCTAACCAGAGATGGTAAAAATTTGGATAAGATGAAAGAAAAGGAGGATCCATACATTTTGGTGGATATTCCAATAGTCTATGGGATATCAGTTTATACTAGGAACTCGATGGTAGTTGAATCATGCTATCTCAAATTTGATAAATCAAGAGAGGTCTGAGATGTATGCTGATATAATGAGATTCAGGCTTGTTCCCCAACGAAAAAAGCGTCAGATTATGGATCAACTCTGGCCTTGTACCCCAACAACAAAATGTTTCTCCTTCAGCAGATACAACAGTTCCGTCACAACAAGAGTTGGATCTTCTTTTCGGTCCTTTCTACGATGAATTTTTCACTGCAGGTACTTCAAGTGTCAATAATTCTTCTTCTCCCACCGACAATTCTAAAGAACAACACAGACCTCCTACAACGAATATTCAATCTTCAACAAAACCAACAACTCCAACAAATGTTAATGCCGAGGAAAACAATGATAATCAAGCAGCAGATACACAGGTTCAACAAGATGAATTTATCAATCATTTCTGTACACCGGTACGAGAAATTGCTAAGTCTTCCTCACGCAGTATTGATAATTCAAATATGCATACCTTCTATCAACCATACGATTCTGAATACCAATGGACAAAAGATCACCTGCTAGAACAAGTTCATTGAAATCCATCCAAGCTAGTGTAAACAAGATGACAACTTGCAACAGATCCTGAAATATGTATGTTCACACTCACCGTGAGTACTGCTGAACCAAAAAACATTAAGGAGGAAATGGTTGATTATGCATGGATAGAAGCAATGCAGGAAGAGCTTCATCAGTTTGACAGACTACAAGTCTGGAAACTCATTGACAAACCATTTGGCAAGACCGTAATCAAGCTAAAGTGGTTATGGAAGAACAAAAAGGATGAAGATCAAACTATAATTCACAACAAGGCATGACTTGTAGCTAAGGGATATGCTTAGGAAGAGGGTATTGATTTTGAGGAATCATTTGCTCCAGTTGCTCGCTTGGAAGCTATTCGGATTTTCATTGCCTATGTTGCATACAAGTCTTTTCCAATCTATCAGATGGACCTGAAAACGACATTTCTTAATGGTCCACTAAAGAAAGAGGTTTATGTTGCACAACTAGATGGGTTCGTTGATCCTTATCATCTAGAAAAAGTTTATCGTCTAAGGAAAGCTCTATACGGATTAAAACAAGCTCTGAGAGCCTGGTACGATGAACTCTCAAATTTCCTGATGTCCAAAGGTTTTACTAAAGGTACCATTGACCCTACTCTATTCACGATAAGATACGGGGAGGACATTCTACTTGTGCAAAATTACGTAGATGAAATTATTTTCGGGTCTATAAGCCTAAAATTTTCTAAAAGATTTGAAAAATTAATGCATAGTAGATTTGAGATGTCCTTAATGGGGGAAATGAAATTCCTTTTAGGACTTCAGATCCACCAATCCCCACGAGGTATCTTTATTAATCAGGCCAAGTACGCTTTAGAGATACTTAAAAAACATGGTATGGAAAAAGGTCAAAGCATTGGTACACCAATGTCTACGAAACCTAAATTAGATGCAGACTTAAGTGGAAAACTCATAGACCAAACTGACTACCATTGTAAAATTGGGTCACTCATGTATCTGACATCTAGTAGACCAGACATAGTGCAAGCAGCATGTTATTGTGCATGTTATCAAGCAATACTGACTAAAAAACACCTCAAAGAGGTTAAAAAGATCTTTCAATACTTAAGGGCTACCAATAACATTGGACTCTGGTATCCAAAGGATTCTGGCTTTAAACTAATAGTTTTTCAGATGTCGACCATGCCGAATGTCTTGATACACGCAAAAGTACTTCTGGAGGAAAAAAAAATAATATAAAATTTTTTTTTTTTTTTACAGTTCCTATGTGATAAATAGTCAGAGGATGTCAAAGAAGCAGGACTGTACTGCAATGTCATCAGCAGAGGCAGAGTACGTGGCGTTATCTGCAAGTTGTGCTTAAGTAATATGGATGAGGATGCAACTTAAGGATTATGGCTTTAACTACAACAAAATACCATTGTATTGCGACTCTCAATCAGCCATAGCAATCTCATGCAACCCCGTGCAGCACTCCTGTACCAAGCACATCCATACTCGATATCATTTCTTCAAGGAACATGTTGAAAACGGTATAAATGAATTGTACTTTGTCAGATCTAAATACCTAATTCGCTGATATGGTCTTACTAAAGCCATACCCTGTGAAACATTGGTTTCAGTATCTTGTCAAACGAATTGGTATGGAAGATGTTTAAATCACCAAACGATCTGGTAGTTCTGGCAAATAATCTACCTTGATATATTCTTCATAACATCGACTTGTGAAATATTTTGAGAAAATATACAAAAATATAAAACCTTATAAAATCCAAATACAAAAATATAAAATATACAAAATAGTAAATACAAAATCAGAAAAAAATCAAAAATTTCCAAAAAGAATCTTCTCGACATGTCTCTTGGAATCGATAACATTTACGTACCTAGAAATGTTGATTAACATCGACACGGGCGTGTAAATGAAGTTCGAGCAGGAGTTTCAAATGCTTTCAAAACATGTCATTTCTAATTTTTCTTTATGACTTGTAATTGCTCTAAGATTGCAACTCGGACCCGAACGACAAAGGAGAGTGTACGTTTCGGTGCGCTTATCCTTAGCGTTAGAAGAGAAGTCTTCTAACATGATGTTTTTCAAAATGTTGAACACAATTTTTCAAGAATTTCTCAATGACAATTCATAATCTTTCAAAATTGTGTGTTCAACACTCCAACCCTCATAAAGTTTTACAAGACAATTCTTCTACATTTGGTGTCATTTTCAAAAATGAGTCAATGTTTGAGGGGGAGTTTTTCGAAAAACAATGTTTTAATGTTGTTGGATACATCATCACATGACAATTCTTATGTATTCAACACATTATAAAAAGTCTTAATAACAAATCTGTAATAATGATGACTACTCAATAGATTATATGTTATAAGATGATTAAGTGGTTGAGCACAATTTTTCAAGAATTCTTCAATGACAATTCATAATCTTTCAAAATTGTGTGCTCAACAATGCTAACCCTCAATTTTATATTCATTTTACAACTTGGTATTATTTTTTTGGTGTCAAACATATGTAAAATTAAGGGGGAGCAAGTTAATGTTCCATATAATTCATGCTGAAATATTTTTCCCATAGAATTTTCATGACAAATTTTAATCACATGGTATTTCAAAAACTAAGTGAATTAGTATTTAAAATAAGGGGAGAAATGTAATTAAAATGTGATCTTGAAAATAATAAGTGATCTAATCGACTCAAAGTGCTTGATACTCTTCGGAAAAGGTTTTATGGTTACGATCTCATACCCAACAACATCTTAATTCACGATGATTCTAAAGTCATAAGGTGGTTAGGTTAGGTATTAGTCCTATGATCCAACCAGAACCGGAGGGATCTACCTAAGGACACTCCATAGTTAGAAATAGCAGTCCTTAGGTATGATTGGAGATGAATGATAAAGGAAGGGAAATAATGCCGCCTAACGAGATTGAGTAGCAACATGGAATAATCACAACAAGGGGAGTTAGTCATATGACGTCTTGGTAAGCATTGAAGGGGTTGAAGAATGAAAAAGAAATGTATGGATAAAGGGTGAAAAGAAAGAAGCCCTCCACACAACTTAGGCAGAAACTGGGTCAATACATAATCTATCGGTTTTCACAAAGATGAATTCTGATATTGAAGACGACATCATAGACCCAGTGATGCAATGCACAACCCTTCCCAGCCATTCGAGTTTCTCTCAACAGAAACTTGTCTCATTTGTCACGGAGATACACACGACTTCTATTGACTTTCTCACTCTGAGTTAGTTGATATTGAATAGGTGGCAGTCTGCTCCAGCCTTCGAGTACTAAAACCAAAACGCACTAATCGAGTCTAGAGCCAAGAGATCAATAAAATAAATCTCATTAGGACACATTCCATGACAAACACTTGTTGAACACCAATAAGTTCACAAGCTGTTAACAAGAGTCCTACGCATTATCCTTGTGATTTTGCCAGAACATCCGAGTGATACTTAAGTATTCACCGTGAAGATGGAAATCCTGCTTTAGCCAACATCAAACAAGCTCTTGGTAGGTGACTTGTGCGATTCTATATGAATCAAACTTGTGTCAACTGGAAAGAAACGATGGTGCAATTCTATAAGAATCAAACTTGTTCTAGTAAATGAATTGACGACTCAATAAAAAATATAGTAACTATCTGATTCACTCATATCATGTTGTCTACTTTGAGACGTTTTGGTATTAATAACAAGCAAGTACGGTAATCAAAGCAATATGTGTTTTAGAGTGGATCTAACACTTGAGCTGAGACCCTTTCAAGGCGTTCTTCTAAATTGAACCTACCTGATCACAGGTATAGTATTTATACTATAAAACGGTCCTTACGGAACCGGAGGTTAATGCAACCGAATCTCGATGAATGACAAAGCCATATTCGTCCATATCTGCTGCTTATTACTAACATTCAAATGCAGGTACAAACAACGGTGTTCCAGATTCAAGAATCAAGAAATACTATAAGCATCAAGATTCAAGAATCAAGAAAGCTCAAGTATTAAAGACAAAGACTTCCGCAAAAACACTGATAAACAAGATCTTCCTTTAAGTTATCAAGTCTATCAAGGGAGATTGTTAGCAAGCTTTCAAGATGATGCAAAGTATGAGCATGTTGGTCAAGATACAAGATCGTAAGGTGGCAAAGACGATCCAGACTGAAAGATAAATATTTAAAGATCTCGGACATAAAGACAAAGTTGAAAGATAATGACAAAGGATCAAGATCAAAGATCACAAAGCATTGAGGAACAAGCCTACAACAAGATAAAGAACAAGACAAAGAAAAGAGCTTAATGATAAATACAATCTAATTGATCTCATGAAGGAGTGTCACAATGAACTCACTTTGGGGGAGATTGTTAGCCTCAAAAATATTGAGTCGAACAAGAAGTTCGTTCATTAGGAATATTAGGTCTCGATCATTTATATATTAAATGTTGTATTAGGTTATAACAGGAATCGGACTCATTTAATCTAATATTGTACGATCTCGCCCCAAGAAACAAACACCACACGACAAAACAAAAGCCTTACAAGGCCGGCCCATTAAGGTGGTATAAATACCCCTCTCCAAGTGTGGAGAGGGTGTTGGTTCTCTTTGTATTTTCACATAGTTAATTCAACCATCTCTTTTTCTTTCTTACTTTCTCTCTCTTGTTTCTCTCTCTAAAATTCTTATCATTCTTCTTATCTATTTTTCTTGGTTCGAATATGAAGTGAAAGTGTTTTGATTTCTAATATTTCCTTGGTTACTAACCTGAGCCAACATGGTAGGTAAGAGGATATGTAATTGTTGGGCAATGATCATTGAGAAGTTGGGTGTTCCCCCATTGGCTCCCTCTACATTCCCATTGGCTCCCTCTACACCCCTATTAGATCCTATACCTTGGTCATTTCCTTGACCATTCAATTCATCAACACGCTCATCATTACCTTCCCTGGTTCTTCTACCCCTTCCACCTGTTGATCCCAATGAACAGATCTTGAACTCCTTAGCTTGATGTAAGGTTTAGTATCCTTGGATAAATCCAACGGCGCTAAGACTGAAACTTTGAGTGTATGATATAAACTATGCGGAATCTAGTTTATACCACTAAGAAGAATAATAGCAAATGAATGCTTAACACACAAAAATATAACCAAAATAATAAGCTCTAATATATTAATATGAACACTTTTTAATAGTGTTAGGGTTTACAACCTTAAAGCTATAAAAAACTATGAAAGACTGATATGTCTTGATCTATGCCTTAGGGTTCCTTTTATACACCAAGGAAACCCTAATGGCCTTACAAAACGCATATAATGATAATGCATATCTATTCCTAATTTAACTCATGCATATCATAATAGCAGTACTAACTATACAAGACTAACAGCACTAAGTATTAACTAACAGTACTAACTATACTGGCATTACTGTTGATCCCAATGAATAGATCTTTAACTCCTTAGCTTGTAAGGTTTAGTACCCTTGGATAAATCTTAAAATACTAAGAATGAAACTTTGATTTGAATGATATAAGCTATGCGGAATCTAGCTTATACCACTAAGAAGTATATTCAATAAAATAGTGAATTATGATTTACACAAAGATATAACACAACACACCATCAATATATTAATACGAATTCACTTCTAACTGTTGTAGTGGATACGGGTTTACAACCTTGAAGCTATGATTCCATGGAAAACTGCCAATTAGATACGTAAAAACTGATATCTCATTCTATAACCCTAGACCTCCTTTTTACACCAAGGATCTAGTGGGCTTACAATACTATCCTAAGTATTAATAGTCAAACATATTGAATAAAATGACTAGTATTTAATATTTCCCTAAACATTAGTTCAAATGTATTAAATACTTTTCTCATAATACTTCTCCAACAGCAATATAATACTCTTCAAATCAGCATAACTTCAGTTGAAACCATCTTCTAATCAGCATATAATCTCTTCAATCAGCATTAACTTTAGTTGAAATCTTCTAATCAGCATATAATCTCTTCAATCAGCATTAACAATATTCACTAGCAGCATTAACTTTGAATGAGCAACATCAATATTACTCTAACAATAGTAACTAACACTAGCAGTAGTAACTTTATGCTAGCAGTACTAACTACTTGGAATATTTTCTTCAGTCTTCACCAGCAGTCTTAAGTCCTTCAGCAGTATTAAGTTAGTACTGGCAATATTAACTTTGCTCTAGCAGTACTAAGTTTACTCTAGCAGTACTAACTGATTAGTACTAGCAGTTTCCAACACTTAGCATATTTCCATGTATCTTACGCAGTACTAAATTATGCTTGGCAGTACAAAGTATAAAGACTTTAATTCCCAACAATCATCCCCTAAACTTGATATTCATATTGTTAATCATCAAGTTTCTTCATTAAAGGCTTCTTGATCCCAACAATCCTCCATAAACTTGATGTTCATCTTCTTAATCTTCAAGTTTCTGGATAAGAAGCTTTATCTTCACTAGGAGGATGTATCTAAACACTTCTTGTATTGTGACTTGTCATTTTCTTGTGTCAACTCTGCTCCTGCTCTCTTTTCATCATCAAATTGATCTTGCAATTTCATAGCTACTTTATAACCAAGTCTTTCTTGCTCTTGTTACCTTTTTGTCTTCAGGGCTATTTAACCTCACTGAATCTTCCAATTCTGTTTTTGTGTTGCCCTGTAAATAAGAAAATCAAACCTTCTTGGGAACCCAAGCCATTACAGACCTTGATCTGCCTCTTACATCAACATAGTCATATCTCTTCAAAGTGATTGATGCACTATTAGGTTTGATAGGTCTCCAAACCCAACATGTTGAGGCCTTAACATCATGAAACCTATTTCTCTTGACAGCATTATGTATTACTTTTGGCTTAGCAGCATTAACTGCTGCTCTTGACCTAGCAGTATTAATTGTTTTTAGCCCTGACCTCATTAATACTGCTTGTGGAATCATGTTTCTTTTTGAATTGGGGTGAGTTATTCTTGTAGAATTTTAATGATTCTCTCTCCTTGCATTGTTCCATACTAGTTTTACCATCCTTTTACTACAATCTATCTTTAGATGGTCAAAACTTCCACACACAAAACAGGCTTTAATGTTTATCACAAAGTCACTTCCTAGCTGTTAGGACTTAAGATTGTTCCAGTTTCTTTGGTTCCCTCTAGGATGGTGTTTGTTTTGTTTAGGTGCATCTGTTTCCCTAACAGTCTTAATAGATTTTATCTTTTCAGTGCTAGGTCTAACAGTATAATCTATCTCACTTTCATCATCAGAGTTCCAATCCTCAATGATTGGAGCACTAGAGTTGTTCATCCTAACAGCATTAGATTCAACTGTGTTGGAAACACCCTTATTTTCAACTGTCTTATCATTACTAGGTGTAACAACAGTAGTAACATCCATATTCTCACTTTCAACTATTTCATCTATAAATGTTAGATCAGGTTTGCGAGGTATGAAATTCCCTGTTAGAGGTGGGGGAACTGAATGATATCCCTTATCTGATCCAGACTTATCAGATAAATTCACAAAACTTTCTACTGCAGGAGAAGCTGCAGTAGCTGCATTATATCCTAGTCCTGTTTTAAACTTGTCAATTACTTGACTTTCCAGTAAATCATTTAAAGACTTGGATGAATTTTGAAACTTCTCTAATGTTTGTTTTAACTGATCTCTTTCTTTTTCTGCTTTATCCAATTTCATTTTGTATTCATCTAAGGCATTATCTCTTAGTCTAACTTCAAGTTTTAAAACATTTATGCTCTCTTCAAACACAGCCTCATTTTTCTTATAGTGAGCTAATCTAGCTTCTACTGATTCTAAACCTGCTTTATAAGATACTAAATTAAATTGAGACTTTTTGTAATCAGAAGACAAACTATCATATTGTTCTTTAAGAGTAGCATAAGCTTTTACACATGTTTTAGAACAAGAATCTACCTCAGAATCTGAACTAGAAGAACTTCCTAAAGATGTAAATGCCATCAATGCATAGTTTGTAGGTTGCTCTTCTTTAGCTTGGTAGCTCCAATCATATCCTCCAATTCCATCTTGAGCTATCAAGGCATTCTGAGTAGGAGTCTCCACTATGATAGTTCTTGTATTATTCTCTCTTCCTTTGTTCTCCTGATTCCTTGGAAACCTACATTCTCTTGCAAAGTGTCCATTTTTATGACAATTGTAGCATTCCACTTTTGACTTGTCAAATCCAACTCTTTGACCATTTATGTCCAGCTTCCTGCCTGTTCTCTTGATAAACCTTCTAGCTCTGATTGTCAGCATGGCCATCTCCTATTGTAGATCCATTTCTTCTAGATCATCAGGATGAAGTTGTTCCAGATCTTCTTGAGCAAGTTGAGGAGAGTTGGGTTGACTTGCAAGGAAAGCACAGATCACAGCATCACAAAGATTATCTAGAGATGTAGAGTTAACACCATTACCTTGAGTATGAGCAGTACTAACTTCATAAGCAGTATTATCTGCTTTATTTGTGTTGTTAGTGCTGTTGGATACAAAAGCCACATTTTGTGGATTTTGACTTGTGCTTGCTGATCCTGTAAGTTTTGATTCATATATCTTCAAGTTGTTGTGCAAGTCATCCAAACTGATGGTTTCTATTTCCACCTTGTTCCTCCAGATTAAAGCATGAGTCTTCCATTCAGATGGAAGACTTCTCAACAGCTTTAAGTTCATATCTTCTTGGTTAATCACTTCTCCTTGGATCTCCAACTGACTGATAAGTTTTTGTAACCTATCAAAGGTTTGATCCATTGTTTCTGAACTTAATGCTGCAAAGTTCTTATACTGTTGCTTGAGAAGTGTCCTTTGAACCTTTTTGGATTCCTTGTTTCCTCCATATCTCTTCTCTATTGCTTCCATGAGCAATTTTGCATCTTGATATGAGTGGAACTTCAGTTGGTCCTTGTTTGGCAGTGCCATCAACAGAGTTGCTCTTGCTTTCATCTCATTCCTTCTATCCTGCTTTTCTTCTGCAGTGGTGGGTTCATATTCCTGTTCGACTGTTCCAACAGTTCTCTTTAGCACTTTGTTACCATTCTTAATTACTTCCCATAGGGAGTAATCAGTCATAAGAAAGTACTGTTCTATCCTCATTAACCAGAGATCATAGTCTGCTGGGTTGAGAATAGGAAGTCTTGCAGTCAGATTGGTAGTAGTAGTTCCTGCCTCCATTCTTATCACTTGAGAATTAGATCTAGGATGTATTGGTTGTTTCTTCTTATTCAAAGCTTCACAACCTGGCTCTGATACCACTTGTTGATCCTAATGAATAGATCTTTAACTCCTTAGCTTGATGTAAGGTTTAGTATCCTTGGATAAATCCAAAAATACTAAGAATGAAACTTTGAGTGAATGATATAAACTATGCGGAATCTAGTTTATACCACTAAGAAGTATATTCAATGAAACAGTAAAGTATGTTTGACACACAGAAAGATATAACCAACACAAAAAGCTTCAATATATTAATACGATCACTCTAATGAAGTGATAGGGTTTACAACCTTGAAGCTATGAATTCTATGGAAAACTGATATCTAAAACCATAACCTAGGATCTCCTTTTATACACCAAGGAGTCTTTTACAAGATACCTACAAATATTTTTAAACTTCTATAAGATATCTACATATCTTCTAAATATATAATCTTATACATATCTTCCTATCTTTATGGAATATATACTTTGAACTAATCCATGCATATCCCTTCACAAGTCTTTAACTTCATGCAGTCTTCAGTCTTCAGCAGTATTAACTTCTTCTCAGCAGTATTAACTTCTTCTCAGCAGTATTAAGTTAGTACTAGCAGTACTAACTTTTGCTCTAGCAGTACTAACCAGTTAGTATTGGTAGTTATAATCTATGCAGTACAAACTCTTTAAGCTTGACAGTACTAAGTTGAGCTAGCAGTATAAACTTTATAGAAGACCTTAATTCCCAAAAATTTTACCATCTTTAATTATTTCACTACCATCTCCGGTGAATAATACTTAAGACTTATTGTCACAAATTTGACCAACACTAAGTAAATTGAATGCTAAGTTATCTACGTTTTCTACATTAGATATAGTGAGAGAGTCATTAGAGATCGTACCTTTGCCTATGATCTTTCCTTTTAAGTTACTTCCTGATCGTGCCGGATTCACACCATAAATATATATAATATATAATAAAATATAAAATATATATAGAAGTGTAAAAACCAACAATC
>BQNB010084171.1:0-28834 GCA_026074375.1 Tanacetum coccineum
GGGGTCTTCATGAAACTTTTCAATGTCAACCGATGAATGAAAACTATTATCATGAGAAAAATTCTTGCTATGATCCTAATTCTTTTGGTTTTGACCAATTTTAACCCCAGCAATATACCGTCAATCATCCAATCTTAAATGCTCAAGAAATGAGCTTCTCAATTCTCAAAATGCAAGCTTATGGAGCAAAATGACATCCATATGTGATATGGTTGGTCAAATTATGCAAAAGAAGGAAGAAGAAAGGCGAATTGTGGAAGAGCAAGCGGCTAAAGAGGATATGAGTATCGAGGAAATGAGGAATGAACAGCAATTGGTTGATTGGCGAGAAGATTGATGAAGAATACGAGAGAGATTGTGAGATTAAAATTCGAAAACTTAAGCAAGATTTTAATGAATGGGGCAGCGATGTTCGAAAAAAAGAGCAAGCTTACAATGAAGAACAGTATTCTGCTGCCCGTCGTCGCATGCTTTCTATTCCTTTTGTCGACGAGGATGATTATATTCCTTTAGGAGATATTATTGCTCGATATTCTACGTCTAAAGCAATCACACCCGACTTATCGATCAATAATCCCAATAACTCTCTAAATATGGGGGACGAGCATCTTAGCACTATTTCAAAAACGGAATCGGACGAAGTAATAAAGTCTAGTGTCGAGAACCTTGTCCCAATCCCAAGTGAGTTCGAGGGTATTTCCAACGATACGAGTGATGTGCCTAATTGTGATAATAATCGTATTAATGTTGAGATCGATCTTGTGGAATCTTTGATTAACCGTGATACTTCGATTGTTTATTCTTCTAAGATCGACCCTATTCTCGAGGAGTTCGTCGGTGAACTTGCTCATATTGCTCCAATTCCACCGGGAATTGTTGAAGCCGATTTTGATCCTAATGATGATACTTCGAGTGATGACGATTCTTTTGAGAACATCGAGTACGTTGATGCAACACCTTCCTATTCAAAGCTCGTGAATGATGTTGACCAAGAAGAGAAAGAGTTTAATTTAGAAGATATTTTTCAAATCCAAGACGTTATTCTTCGAGAGAAATTATTAAACGTACATCGTCTTATTTCTAATATCGAATCTTTGAAAGTTAACCCTATTCTGGATCGTGTGCTCGAGTCTCCGATAAAACCCCCTCGGATCGTGTGTTTAAGTCTCCTTCTTCATTTTCTATTCCCAGCGCAGATATATTCGTTCATAGAGGAGTCCGATACTTCTCTTTCTCATTTGGATAATTCTTTACCCAAATTCGAGACTTTTAGCGATCATATAAAAGAGACGAGAAGTGGCAGTACCACTACTCATGCTAATTACTCTCTTCCCGAGTATGATTCGTTTCTTTTTTAGATTGAACCCGATCAGGAGGGGTTGATTAGCATTGATAATTCAAATAATACTCTTTTGGAGCTTCCCGAGTTTGAATCATTTCCTTTCGATCCGTCATTTCCTCGACCTCCTTCGGAACCACCGGATGTTGAAAAATGTCTTGAACCCGAAGCGGGTATTTTGATAACCAAAGTGTTTAAGGGTGTTTCTAAACCTCATGATTTTAGGGCTGATATTTTACCCACCCTTCCCACCCTTGTTTCAGATTTGACCTTCATTCTTTTTCTTTCTTCATTTTTCTCCTTCGGGAGTGAAGACACCATTTTTAACCCCGGTATCTTCACTTAAAGCCGGTGGCCTCTCATCGGGATGGAACTTTCATATGCTTTAATATTTGTCCAAACATTAATGAAAGCCCGATTGAGATTTTCTCTTCCATTTACACTCTCCCTAAGGACAAATGAATGCAGGGATCGAGTTGAGCTTGCGACTCGATGAACAAAAAAAAAATAAGCCGCTTCGTGGGAGTTCACCCCATGCTTATCCTTTTCTTTATTCTTTCTATTTTCTAAAAAATAATGTGTTGTGATGTGTTGAGGCTAGCCTCTTCCGATCTTTAGTTGTTTGTTGTTTGTTGTTGCTTGTGATTTTTGTAGGATTAAACCAACAATTTTTGAATCCTCTCGTGTTCGGTGTTGTGTCCCGGTTCACTCGAGCTTCCTATCCTTTGTTTGAAATTAGTTTGGGGAAATCCGATATCCTTTCATCTTATCGATTCACGTTTATCTTTGCATAATTAATAAACGGCTTAGATTTGCGTAGAGACCCGCCTTAAACATTAAGGACAATGTTTCGTTTTAGTTTGGGGAGGGAATCCATCGATTTGATGTTACCTACTTATTGTTTTGTTCTCATGTATCCCGTTTTCCTACCAAAATTTTCAAAATATGAAAAATTTTAGAAAATGGGAAATAGGGGTATTTTATAACTTGTGATTTCTTAGCTCTCTCCACAAAAATCTTTGCTACTTTTCAAAGGTTTAGTTTGGGGAAGTTTTGAGGTATTTGGTTATAAGGCATGTAATATTGCGTGAGGACACGCAATCGTTTAGTTTGGGGAATTTTGATAAGTGTAAAATACACATATCTGTTTATACCAAAATTAACCCTAAATGACCAAAAACACACTTAAAATGGCAAAGATATACTTGTTTTTGTGTTTTGTGTGTGCAGGTACGGATAAGACAAAAATCACAAGAAAACCGTCAAAAACGGGCAAACACGGATACGAGAACGGAAGAGTGTGCAAGAGCCGGAAGCCAAAGTCAAAAAAATCAACCTTGGTCAACCCTCAGTCAACCAAAGTCAAAGTCAACACTAGAAGACAAAAACCCCAAAAAGTTCCAAATCAGTCCTTTAAGTTTCAGAAATTTACACAAATGGTCCTTGAAGTATAATGGGCCCTAAACCTATCAAAAACAACACCCGGATCCAAAGCCCAAATCAAAAGCCCAAAACCCTAAGCCCATTTCCCTTTTATTAAAACCACAGGGACCATTTCTGTCATTTCTGAAAGTCCCTTTACACTAAGCTTTTATTAAAACAAAGAGAGGGACTAACGTTGACAATAGGCCAAAGTTTAAAAAGTTTTTACCCAATTCAGTTAGAAAAAAGGCGCCAACCATGGTTACTATTCATCGTCTCTCCCAAAACACCACTCAGTCAAAACGAAGGGGCTTTTCACAATTGAAGGTTAATTTGGACTATTCAAGTGAAGAACAACAAGATGGCAAGGACAAGTTAGTCAAATCAAGCACCCTCATTGGCTCACTAATGCCACGTGGACTCAAAGAAGCACAAGAGATGATGATTTTTACACTAGATATACTCACATAACTAGCACAAGGACGTCACATCAAAGGATTGCCAGCTTGGCAATCCGTTTGACTAGCAAGTGATCTAATGACTCTAATCTATTCTCTAATGATTGGATTAATGTATGGTCATGATTGATGGGAGCTTGGGCAGCAAGGCAAGGCCTAGAAGGTTCATTGAGAGGCTATAAAAAGCACTTACCTCTCACACACACGGGGATAGTTTTAGTTTTAGTTTTAGAATTTTAGCTTAATTTTCTAGCTTATGTAATTTCCCTTTCAAGTTATGTAATCAAGTTATGTTCTCTTTAAATGTAATTTTCATTTAATCCTTTTGTAAGTTCTTTTCAGTAATGTAAACAAGCTTCTAGTTAATAAAATTGAACTTTTACTTTCCAATAATCTGTTAAAAGCTCTTGTTTTATTCATAAGCTCTTTAATGTTAAACTACTATTTTTGATAAGCTAATTACAAGCTCTTATTAGTCTCTAAGCTAATAATTGAGCTTAAGTTTGATCTTAATATACCTAAACCTTAAAATCAGTTAATACCTTATCTATTTGGACTTATAAGCTTTGGAAGAGAAGCCTATCATGGAAGGGCTTCTATGGACTTTACTAGCTTATCCTTATGGGTAAGCTAGAGCTTGTAGCTGCTTAATTGAACTTAGCTTCTGTTTAGCTGAAGCTTAAAGTAAGTTTTCAGTTAATTTCTTATGTTCTTTAATATTTAGTTCAATTAGTGCTTATTAGTATAGATTTGCTTAATTGCTTAAACTAGTTGCTTATTTGTGCTTTTTATCATCTCTATGTGCTTATTAGTTAATGTTCTTAATCTGTTTTTAGCTCATTAGTTATAGAACTTAGATTCTCAAATTTTGTTTTAAAAATCACTAAAAAGCCAAAAATAGTTAGCTTAGCTTATAGCTTTTTGATTCTAGCTTAAATTAGTTATTGGATTATGTTTATCAAGATTGTTATAAGCCAATTGGTATCTGGTATTAGGGATTTGTTAATTAAGTTTCAAAATCTAAGACTTAATTAAATCTGTCAAAAAGCTAAAGGGGTGTTTGGGTTAAGGTAGTTTGACCTTAAATAGTCAAAGTTTTTTAATAAAAGTTTTTGAGCCAGCTTTGATTTAGTCTAAAATGGGTAGTTTAGTGATTTTCTCAAGTTAGTTTTTAAAAATTGAAGAGTTTAAGTTCATTATGGTTGTCTCAGCACCAGGGCAAAATTTCCTCTTTTCTTTGCTAGCTTAAAAGTGATCCAAGTTCTCCTAGGCTTAGAAGTGGCTTGTGTAGTGTTATAACACTCTCATTGAGTGTATCAAATGCAGTAGAAACCAAATTGGGTGCCTGCAACTTTGATTTGTACAATTGTTCATTTGCATCAGAAATGGTAATCAAAGTTACCACTGCTGTCATTTTAGGCTTCATTTTAGTTAGTAATTTTAGGATATAGGTTCTAAAATTTAAGACGATTATAGATTAGACATACCTTAATATAGTTTAGGACTTGCTTTTTATTTTCCAGCTTATTTGCCTAGGTACATTTAGTCTTAAAAAGTCATATAAAAGCCAAAAATAAGTAGTATAGATAACTTTTTTTAGTAGGGCTTAATTTAGTTACTCATTTGAAAAACTGAATAGTAGGGCTTCATTAAGATTCATTAGTTAGCTTATCATCAAAAGCTTAGCTTCTGAATTAGCTTATTGAACTTTTAAGCTTAAACTGATTTTGAACTCTTTGTGTTTGTGCCTGAGTTTGTCTTTTAGATTTTCAATTTCAGCTAGGTTTAAGTGTTAGTGGCTAAATAAGCTTGTTAGGATTAGCTTATATACATCATAAGCTGCCTTTAACTTCTTTTGTTTTCAAATTTGAGCTTAAGATGAATTTTGTTCAAACAAATAAGTAAAAATTAGATTTTAAGCCCTTCTAAGCTTGTTTTTGTAAACAGCTTCTTTATAAACTCTTAGAGAGCTTATCTTTAAGTTTAAGCTTATTGTCCTTTTATTAAAAGTACTTATAATTGTATCATTTATAAGTTCCAACTTTTAGTTTTTTTTGCAAAAAGTGAAAATAAAAAAATAGCAAAAAAGGGGTGTTGCCAGACCTTGAACCCACGACCTCTTCATATACCCAACATGTTAACCAAGTGTGCTACAATAGCTCATCCGTGAGCTCTTCTACACACTTTCCTTTTATCACTTTCTTGATTCCATTTTAAGAATAATAAGCCGTAGCTAAATAAGCTATTTTCTCAGTTTATTTGATAAGCTAAGTTGCTTCTTTTATTTTTCCTTTGAACCTTGTTGCATTTAGGATTTTCCTTGAATTTTTGGTAATTTTTCATAAAGTAGATTATTTTTAATCATTTTTCTAAGGTTTTAATTTTCAAAAATACATAAAAAATAGAAAAAAGTTTCAGAAAAATACAAAAAAGTAGTTTTTAGCATTAGATTAAATACTTTTAGGTTTACATTCAGAAAAATCATTTTCACCACTTTTAGATTTTAATTTTCATTTTTGAGCTTTTAATTTTAATTTCAAAAATAGGATTTTAATTTTAAAAATAGTTAAAAATAGTTTTCTGAGTTTTTAAGTTACTTTAGACTTTTCTAAGTTTAAAAATCATTTTTCTAAATTTTTAGGACTTAATTTGTTATTTTTTAGGATTTAATTAGATTAAAATAGATTTTAATTCATAATAAATTCAAAAATAATCAAAAAATGTTTTTCTTTTTCTTAAAATTTTCTTTTGTCCTAATTTAGGTTTAGAAATTTAGTTTGCATTTTTAGGAGTTAATTTTAGTATATTTGCTTATTTGTCGCGTTTTATTTGCTCCCGTTAATTAGTTTAAGTGTTTAATTGCTTTTAATTGTTCATTTTAATTGTTGCTTTTATTTAGTAGTTATAGATACTCAAAAATATCTTTTCTCTCATTCAAATCATAATCCAAGCTAAAGCAAGGTTTCAATTTCACAAGTCGTTGGGGAAACGACCTGGGTGATCATACTTCCCGGTTAAATATACGTATTATATATTATATATATCTTTTAGAGTGAGCTTTTCTTAAGGGAGACTTTAGGAAAGTTCTTAATTGCTCTTTTGGAATATTAATAGTATATTTTATAGTATACAAAACTACCAATCAGTTTTTGGCGCCGCTGCCGGGGACTTGTGTTAAAGATTCCGTTGTTTACGTTTGTTGAGTTTGGTTTGAAGATCCTTTCGTCCTCGAAAGTTTCATTTTTGTTAAAAATTAAAAAAAAAAAATTTAAAAATATAAAAAGGAAAAAATATTTTCTTTTTCTTTTTAAGTATATAGTTATCATATAAAAAAATATAAAAATATATATAAAAAAATTTCCTTTAAAAAAAATAAATAAAATACACAAAGTTGATAAACGAACACCAACAAATAATACCTTCAATTGAGGTATTATCATAAATAAGTTCCGATGAACTTGCAAAGTTCCCAAATCGAACAAAAGATTTAAAAACATGTCATTTGTGTCACTTCCAAAATACGGCTCACCTTAAGAAGCAATTTTTAAGAGTTACCGTGAAGTAAGTTGATTATTTGGTTTAAGCTATCTCTCATTTTGTCCGTAAATAAAATATGTTGTTTAAAAAATTGAAAAACCAAAAATAGTCTCCTTAAACCTCTTTTTCATTTAATTATTTTTCACATCTTTCTTTATTTTTTAATTCTTATGGCGTCTCATCGTTTGATGATTTCAGAAGCACTTGAAGATGAAAGCTGGGTTGATGCTATGCAAGAAGAATTGCTGTAGTTTAAGATACAGAAAGTTTGGATACTTGTAGATTTGCCTTTTGGGAAGAAGGCTATTGGCACAAAGTGGGTTTATAGAAATAAGAAGGATGAGAGAGGAGTTGTTGTCAAAAACAAAGCAAGGTTAGTTGCTTAGGGACATAGGCAAGAGGAAGGTATAGACTATGATGAGGTTTTTGCTCCTGTGGCCAGGATTGAAGCCATAAGGATCTTTTTAGCCTTTGCCTCTTACATGGGCTTCATAGTCTATCAAATGGATGTGAAAAGTGCCTTCCTTTATGGCAAAATTGATGAGGAGGTATATGTGTCTCAACCACCAGGTTTTCTAGATCCTAAATATCCTCAGAAAGTCTACAAAGTTGTAAAAGCTCTCTATGGGTTACATCAAGCTCCCAGAGCCTGGTATGCTACTTTATCTACTTTCTTGTTAAAGAATGGATATAGAAGAGGAACCATTGACAAAACACTCTTTACAAAGAAGGACAAACATGATATCATACTAGTTCAAGTTTATGTGGATGATATCATCTTTGGGTCTAAAAAGAAATCTTGGTGTGATGAATTTGAGGCATTAATGAAGAGAAGATTTCAGATGAGTTCAATGGGAGAGCTCGCTTTCTTTCTTGGATTACAAGTCAAACAGAACGCAGATGGTATCTTTATAAGTCAGGAAAAATATGTTGCAGAAATCTTGAAGAAGTTTGACTTTGTAAATGTTAATACTGCTAGTATACCTATTGAGACTCAGAAGCCTTTAGTCAAGGATAAGGAAGCTAGTGATGTGGTTGTCCATCTTTATAGATCCATGATTAGTTCTTTAATGTACTTGACTGCTTCTAGGCCTGATATTATGTTTGCAGTCTGTGCTTGTTCTAGGTTTCAAGTCACTCCAAAGTCCTCCCATCTAAGTGCTGTCAAGAGAATTTTTAGGTATCTAAAGGGAAAACCCAAACTGGGCCTTTGGTATCCTAGAGTATCCTCATTTAACCTAGAATCCTACTCAGATAGTGACTATGCTAGAGCAAATCTTGACAGGAAATCCACAATCGGAGGTTGACAATTTCTTGGCAGGAGACTTATTTCTTGGCAATGCAAAAAGCAGACCATTGTGGCTACTTCTACTATTGAGGCAGAATATGTTGCTGCTGCAAGCTATTGTGGGCAAGTTTTGTGGATTCAAAATCAAATGTTAGACTATGGGTTTAATTTCATGAACACAAAGATCTACATTTATAATGAAAGCACCATTTGCATTGTAAAGAATCCAGTATATCATTTCAAAACAAACCATATTGCTATTAGGCACCACTTCATAAGAGATGCTTATGAGAAGAAACTTATCCGGGTTTCAGTTCTTGGTTGTTTCTATTGGGATGATAAATCCATAAGCTGCATTGGTTAAAGGGAGGCAATATGATGTATTGTATAGTTTGTATGCAGTGTTAAGTATGAAGAGACATGTTAACCATAGGTGATGCATTTCAAGAGGTTTGATGGGATTTAGAGAGTCATTGAGAAGAGTTTTTGATGGTACTGAAGCACTCCTGTTCCCTACATTGTTCATTCTCTGGTTGGCAACAGTTAGTACCGACAGTGCAAAGTTAGTACCGCTGGGCAAAGTTTGTACCACTATAGAGACGTTGAAGAAAAATACCGCCAAGGGTACAAAGTGTAAATTGAAACGGTTTCCTTGAAATTAGGTTTCCTAAACCTATATAAACCCATCTCAATTGCACAGTTCTTTATGTAATCACTCTTAAATACTTTCGTATATACAAGCCCTAATATCTCTCTCAACGACGATTACTCTTTCAAATACAATGGCTGTTCTTGAATCATGTCCTAAGCACAATATGGTCGCATATCTAGCGAAGACTAAAGGGAATGCCGAGTTTCACGAGATCATTGATTTTCTTACGCGTAGTTCCATTCATCATGCTCTCACTGTAAGTCCAGTTGTTTCTACTACATTTGTTGAACAGTTTTGGACCTCTGCTAAGTCCAAAATAATCAACAATGTTAGGCACATTATTGCCAAAGTAGCTGGCAAGCCTGTGTCTATCTCTGAGGCATCAATAAGAAGTGATCTTCTTTTTGATGATGCTAATGGGATAGACTCACTACCTAATCAGGCTATATTTGATGCTATACAGCTTATGGGGTATGAGGGGGATTTAACAGTGTTAACATTTAACAAAGCTTTGTTTTCACCCCAATGAAGGTTTTTATTTCATACAATGAATCATTGTATTAGTTCAAAAAGCACCTCTTGGGATCAAATTCCTACTAATATTGCCACTGCTGCCATTTTCTTAACATCTAATCAGAAGTATAATCTTTCTAAATTAATTTTTAATGGTATGCTTAGACATTTAGATGTAAAGAAGAAGTTTGTCATGTACCCACGTTTTATTTCCATCTTTTTAGATAAACAACTAGCTAATGTACCTGTACCTTTAGATCATTTTCTTGTGAATGCTTTGACAAGTAAAGTTTTTTCTTTCATGGTTAAAAAGGGTAAACATTTCTCAGGGAAAGTCACCCCTTTATTTGCTTTTATGTTGGTACAACCAACTGAGGATGAGGGTGCCTCTTCAGAAAGACCATCTGAAGCACAACCTACACCCTCTCCTACTCACACTAGTGAAGTACCTGTTGAGCCACAGACTGACCCATCTCCTACTCACACTAGTGAAGTACCTGTTGAGCCACAGACTGACCCATCTCCTAGACCTTCACCTTCAACTACCATTCCTGATTCTATTCCAGAAAGTTCTGGTGGGAATCTTGGAGGTCATTCATCTAGTGATAAATCCCTTTTAGGGAATGAGGGTGAAATGACACTCCAAAGTGTCTATGATCTTTGTCTCTCTTTATGTGTACAGGTTTCAGATCAATCCAAGGAAATACAATACTTAAAGGCACAGATCAAAAAGCTCAAGAAGCATGCTAAACCTGTAGTCAAACACCACAGAGCATGGATGAAGAGTGTCTCCTTGAAGCAAAGATTAGCAAGAAAGAGATCCTCAAAGAAAAAATGGGTGCACAGAGAGTCAATATCTAAACAGGGGAGGAAGTTTGACAAAGGTGAACCTTTAGTCCGTAAAGATCCACTATTTGATGAGATTCCTGAAGATACACTAGATTATATGGAGGTTGAGGATGCTCAAGATGTGGGGAGGACAAAAGATGTAGTAGATGAAGAGGAGGAGAATGATGAAGATGTACTTAGTACTGCTCAACAAAAAGTTAGTACTGACAAGGAGAAAGTTAGTATTGACAGACCAATAGTTAGTACTAACGGATCTAAAGTTAGTACCGACAAGCAGAAAGATAGTACCGATGAGCAAAATGAAGGTACTGATGATCAAAGTAAGGGTACTGATAAGCAAAGTAAAGGTACTGATGAGCATACTGAAGAAGGAAGGGCTACTCAAACTACTCAACCACCACCTACTTCTACAATATTTGGAGATGATGAAACAATAGCTAAGGTTCTTCTCAACATGAGTCAAGCCAAAGCAGTTTCAAGAGAGAAGGAGAAAGGTGTAAAGTTGAAGGATATTGAAGAAACTGACAGACCTAGGCCTACTTCAACAAGATCACTTTTGACATTAAAGCCTCTTCTAAATATTGATCCAAAAGACAAAGAGAAGAAGAAAATAGAAGAGGAGGATGAATCTGAAAGTGAATCTGATGGTATTCCTGAAGCTAAGAAGAAGTTTAAATAGCTTGCAAGTGATGAAGAAATGGCTAGGAAAGTACAAGAAGAGTGGGAAGGTGAAGAAGAAAGAAATAGATTAGCTGAAGAAAAGGCTACAAATGATGCTCTCATAAGAAATTATGATGACATAAAGGCAAGAATTAAGGCTGATAGACTTCTTGCTGAGAAGCTTCAAGAAGAAGAAAGAGAGCAATTTACAATAGAAGAGAGAGCAAAATTCCTTCATGACACAATTGTTGCTCAAAGAAAATTCCTTGCTCAAGAAAGATCAGAAGCTATCAGGAACAGACCACCTATAAAGAATCACCTGAGAAATCAAATGATGACCTACTTAAAGCATGTAGGAAACTTTAAGCATTCTGATTTGAAAACCAAGAAGTTTGAGGAAATACAAGCTTTGTATGAAAAGATTAAGAGGTCAGATGAAGATTTTATTTCTATTGGGTCTGCTGAAGATGAAAGACTAATCAAAAAGATGAATGAAAAAGGAATTGATTCCTCTAAGAATGAAATGGTCAAGGAGGAAGATAAAGAAGAAGAAAGTACCAGAAAGAGAAAACTTGGTACTAGGAAAAAGATGAAGTCCAGGAAAAGAAGATTCAAACAAAACACTTCTGAGGATGATAGTGAGAAAGAGAATGATGAGCTGAGATTATGTTTAACAATAGCTCCAAATGAGGACAAAGAAGTAGATTATGAAATACTTGACAAGAAGTATCCTATAATAGAATGGAAAACTGAGTATCTTGGAACTGAACCACAGGTTGATAAAGCTAAACACTTTTTGGAGATTAATCAAAATGTGGTGATTAGAAGCAATGGACAAAAGAGATACTTTAGTACTCTGATGAGGGTGCTTTCTATATTTGATAGAGATGATTTGAATGTTGTATATCAACTGGTGATGGACATATATCAAGATGAGATACCTAAAGGATTTGATAAAGTACTTTGGGGAGATTTGATGATTATGTTCAATCTAGATGATGAAGATAAGTTTTGGAACTCATAGCAGGATTGGAATTT
The DNA here is from genome assembly GCA_026074375.1 of Tanacetum coccineum. NCBI lineage: Eukaryota > Viridiplantae > Streptophyta > Magnoliopsida > Asterales > Asteraceae > Tanacetum > Tanacetum coccineum. Next base: position 11,757 of record BQNB010084171.1, read on the forward strand.
AGTAAGTTGGAAGTTACATAGTTCTTCAGGGGTACATACTTTAATGACTGAGGCAGGATTAGTTATTCATATGCTTGTAGAGAAAAAGTATCCTTTGAGAAAGATAGTACTATTGCAAATGCTAGAATTAAAGTTAGAATTTGAAGAAGACAGTACTATGGCATTAGAGTTGATTAGATTTGTCGAGAAGCTGGTTGCAGAGTTAGAACCTAAAGACTCTGATGGAGATGAGGAGGATCTTTGAGTGTTGGTTTCAAAACCACACAACAAATGGTCATCAGTTTACCATGCTTAACAGACATAAGAACTGGCTAGTCTATAAGCAAACGGCTTATGGTAAAGACTTCTCAAATCCATTTATGGTTGAGAATTTACCAAAAATTGTATGGTTCTTAACTCACCTTGCTTCACAGTAAAGAGTTGGCTAGTCCAAGATTAAACAGTTCTTGGTAAAGACTAATCAAATCTGTTGATAGCTGATAGTTTGCTAAAAACTATATGGTTTATCAATGCCACCATATTATGGCAATTAAGCATTGGCTAGTCCAAAAGTGCCCAACCCAAACGCGAATTAAGTAAAGACAAACAATTCCGTTGATTGATTGACAGTTACCAAAAACTCTATTGTAATTAACTCACCATGATTTTAAAAATAAGGGGGGGGGGGAGTAACTATCCCTAGAGCAAATGGCTATGGTAAGGACAACAAATCCGTTAATGCTGGTAGTTTGCCAAAAACAACAAAGCCAATCTTAAGTTGGATTGTTGCGTGAAAAGAAGTTGTTGTGATGTGCAGAGAAGACCCAAGTTGAATGCTGAAGAGATCGTGTTAAAAGATCCAAGAAATGTTAAAAGTGTTTGGATACATCCTCTATGAGCTAAAGAAGATAAATCTGAAGAAACATGAAGTTAAAAGAGTTCACATACATGATTAAGGATAGGAATGTGGGAATTATGTTTTCATAACTTAGTAACGACAATATTAATAGTTAGTACTGATAGTTATAGTTAGTACTGACAGTACAAAATGTTAAGTACTGATACGTTAGTTAGTATAGATAGTAGAAATTAGTTAGTACCGTTTAAGAGATATGTATGAGATATTTTAGGAAAAGATATGTATTATCTTTTACGTGTTTTGTAAGCCTGTTAGGGTTTATCCTTGGTCTATAAAAGGATCCCTCTTGGCATAGTTAGATAGACGATCTCAATACATCTCATACAAATCATATCTCATAGTAAGTAATCTGTAATCACTCAAAAGCAGATTAATAGAAATTATTATTTAGTTTTTCATTGTTCTTCTTAGTACTTGTGTTAAGATTCCGCATTAACACATAGTATTCATAGTCAGTGTTTCTATATAGTCAAACTGTATTCATACATCTTGGCTATCATCCTTTATAGGCTGCAGAGAACTATTCAGTTTGGGACTCACAGTTTGTCCAAACATTAATGAAAGCCTGATTGAGATTTTCTCTTCCATTTAAACTCTCCCTAAGGACGAATGAATTCAGGGATCGAGTCGAGCTTGCGACTCGGTGAACAAAAACAAGCCGGTTCATGGGAGTTCACCCCATGCTTATCCTTTTCTTTCTTCTTTCTATTTTCTAACAAATGTGTTGTGATGTGTTGAGGCTAGCTTTTTTCCGGTTCTTCGTTGTTTGTTGTTTGTACTTGTGATTTTTGCAGGATGAACCCAACAATTTCTGAAGATTCTCGTGTTTGGTGTTGTGTCCCGGTTCACTCGAGCTTCCTATCCTTTGTATGAAATTAGTTTGGGGAAATCCGATATCCTTTCATCTTATCGATTAACGTTTATCTTTGCATAATTAATAAACGGCTTAGATTTTCATAGAAACCCGCCTTAAACATTGAGGACAATGTTTTGTTTTAGTTTGGGGAGGGAATCTATCGATTTGATGTTGTCTGCTTATTGTTTTGTTCTCACGTACCCGTTTTCTCCCAAAAATAGCAAAAAATTTAAATTTTTTTAATTTTTTATTTGTAGAAAAAAATTAAAAAACTTAAAATATATATATATATATATATATATATATATATATATATATATATATATATATAAAATAAGTGTTTAGATACAAATGTAGGTTTTCCGTTGGTGAGAATAAGAAGTAATTTGACCCTAGAAAAAAAAGAAGAAATAACAAAAGAAGAAAAAAAAAAAATAAAAAAAATAAAAAAAAAAAAGATCGAACGTGTAGAGTCTAGCTTTTGCCCTTAACAATTAATGATATAGTTTTGTTCTAGTCTCATGTACCTTCAAACATGATAGACTTGAAACATTAGTAAATGAAGACTTGTGCTAAACTCAAGTAGTTTTAAATATGCCAAGTGGATTTTAATAGCAAAGTATTTGCGAATCTCTTTTATTAGAGGTTTTTAATTGCCAAAAATAAGAGATGAATAGTGTTAATCAAGAATTAGGATTCTAAACAAAGTTTTATTTTGAAAACTTAAAGACTATATAATAAATAACTTTGTGGATAATTCTCCCGAAGTTCTTAAAATATTAATTATACCGTTCTCTTAATTTTACAAATTAAGTTTTACTCTTAAAAGTCCTAATCACATATTTAGAGAAAAAGCTTTATCGATGATGAAGTCAACATCATTTGTAAATAAGAATTTTAGTTCAAGTTTATACTTTGGATATCTAAAATGAAATTTTTCTATTTGCAAAAATAGTGTATAAAAAAAATGATCAAAAAAGAAAAAAAAATGTAGTTGGTGAATAAAAAGGATGCAAGTTATAAATCCTTAGTGTTAATAATTAATTTACAAACTCCATCGCAATAAAGTACATGGCCATTTGTCGGTTCGTTCCCGATGTGACATCGAAAAAAAGGGTGGAGGATGTATATTCAGGGTTGGTATCATAATAAGTACATCGCTCTGTCAGGAGGCGGTGGCCGATGTGTCGACGAAAGAAAAGTGATACCGATTCTAGCCTACAATTGTAAATAATAAATAATAAGGTTGCAAGTTAGAAATAAATATAAAGTTTCCTTATTCTAAAACCAAAGTATTCTTTTGAACCAAAAATTTGCAAAAGTCTACAAGGCTTTTTCATCGGAAGTTCATACGTCTCGATAATTATTCTCCGGATAGGGTGTCAAAAGTCTTAGCACTTACCCGATGACGGTGGGATGCTAGAGAAGAAATTCATTTATGGGGCAAGTGAACAAACAATGTCTTAGCTAAGGAGGTTTTTGTTTGCATTGAGTTGTGATCATACTATGTGATTAACATATTAGCCCAAAAGGCCCATAGTAAAAGCATGGTCGGATTTCAACTACTAAAATATGTGGATTTAATGATTGAATTAAATTATTGTAACACACACACATAAATATATGATTAATGTCAGTAAGAAAATTCTAATTATAATTAAAGTAGTCTAGCATCTTAGCTCGTACGTAACGGAGATCATATATATTTAAGCTTATATGGAGGAAAAGTAAAAAATCGGGAATGAATGAAGTTATCTATAAGACACTTTAACAAGTGCATTTTTGTTCTATGAATCCAAAAAATTGCACCATGTTATATGAAACAGATACATTCTGTCAAAACCAGAAATAAGTAGGTAGTAAGGTAGTTAATTATTAAGAAAAATTAAAAAAAAGCTTTGAAAATGGGAATCGGGTTTTATAACTTGTGATCTCTTATGCTCTCTCAATAAAAATCCTTTGCTACTTATCAAGTTTAGTTTTAGGAGGAAGTATTCGAGTAATTTGGTTATTATAAGGCAAATTGGTAATATTGCGTGAAGGCACGCAATCGTTTAGTTTGGGGAATTTTGATAAGTGTAAAATACACATATCCGTTAACACCAAAAATGACCCTAAATGACCCAAAACAGACTAAAAATGGCAAAGATATGCTTGTTTTTGTGTTTTGTGTATGCAGGTACGGATAAGACAAAAATCATAAGAAAACCATCAAAAACGGGCAAACACGGATACGAGAACGGAAGAGCGTGCAAGAGCCGAAGCCAAAGTCAAAAAGTCAAACCCTGGTAAACAAAATCAACCACTAGAAGACAAAAATCCCAATGTTTCCATTTAAGTCCCCCAAGTTCCAAAAGTTACACAAATGGTCCCTAATGCTTAATGGGTCCTAAACTTATAAAAAAAACCTACCTGGATCAAAAGACCATTTACTAGGCCCATTTCCCTTTTATTAAAACCAAAGGGACCATTTTTGTCATTTCTAAAAGTTATTTTACACTAGGACTTTTGCTACGCAAAGACAAGGACAAGTTTTGCCAATTGCCCAAAGTTTAAAAAGTTTTACCCGTTTCAGTTAGAAAAAGGGCGCCAAGGTGGGTTACTATTCACCCATCTCCTACAATTAACCTACGCAGTCAAACAAGGGGCTTTTCTCAATTGAAGGGTGATTTAGACAATTCAAGGGCTCTACAACAAGAGGACATGGTCAAAAACGTCACTTCAAGGCATCATATTGGTCAAGAAAAGCAAGGAATGACACGTGGTTGATTGAAAGCACAAGGGAAAGAGTCATTTTACACTGAAAGTACTCACAAAAGTAACACAATGTGTCTCAATCACGGATTGCCTCACTGGCAATCCGTGTGAGCTCATTTAACGGCCAAATATTCATTCCCAATGATTGAAGAAATGAAGGGTACGGATTAAGAGACGCGTCTAACTGATTTTGGTGCTAGAACCTTCTTGGAATGCTATAAATAGAGGCCTTACCTCTCATACACACGACATGTAGTTTTAGTTTTAGAATTTTAGCTTAATTTTCTAGCTTATGTAATTTCCCTTTCAAGTTATGTAATCAAGTTTTATTAATGAAATTCAGTTTTAATCTTAAATAATCTGTCATAAGTTTTTTTGTTTTCTTTCATAAGCTCTAAACTTCTTTTTAAATGAAAATCTAATGTTCATAAGCTACTCAATAAGCTCTCTTAGTCTCTAAGCTAAGATAGAGCTTAATTCAGTCTTAATATCTACTTAAATCCTAAAAACAGCTTAAAACTTTAACTATTTTGGATTATCTAGCTTTTGGAAGAGAAGCCTATCATGGAAGGGCTTCTATGGACTTTACTATCTTATCCTTATGGATAAGCTAGAGCTTGTAGCTGCTTAATTGAGTTTAGCTTCTGTTTAGCTGAAGCTTAAAGTAAGTTTTCAATTAATTTCTTATGTTCTTTAATATTTAGTTCAATTAGTGCTTATTAGTATAGATTTGCTTAATTGCTTAAACTAGTTGCTTATTTTTGCTTTTTATCATCTCTATGTGCTTATTAGTTAATGTTCTTAATCTGTTTTTAGCTCATTAGTTATAGAACTTAGATTCTCAAATTTTGTTTTAAAAATCACTAAAAAGCCAAAAATAGTTAGCTTAGCTTATAGCTTTTTGATTCTAGCTTAAATTAGTTATTGGATTATGTTTATCAAGATTGTTATAAGCCAATTGGTATCTGGTATTAGGGATTTGTTAATTAAGTTTCAAAATCTAAGACTTAATTAAATCTGTCAAAAAGCTAAAGGGGTGTTTGGGTTAAGGTAGTTTGACCTTAAATAGTCAAAGTTTTTTAATAAACATTTTTGAGCCAGCTTTGATTTAGTCTAAAATGGGTAGTTTAGTGATTTTCTCAAGTTAGTTTTTAAAAATTGAAGAGTTTAAGTTCATTATGGTTGTCTCAGCACCAAGGCAAATTGTCCTCTTTTCTTTGCTAGCTTAAAAGTGATCCAAGTTCTCCTAGGCTTAGAAGTGGCTTGTGTAGTGTTATAACACTCTCATTGAGTGTATCAAATGCAGTAGAAACCAAATTGGGTGCCTGCAACTTTGATTTGTACAATTGTTCATTTGCATCAGCAGTGGTAATCAAAGTTACCACTGCTGTCATTTTAGGCTTCATTTTAGTTAGTAATTTTAGGATATAGGTTATAAAATTTAAGATGATTATAGATTAGACATACCTTAATATAGTTTAGGACTTGCGTTTTATTTTCCAGCTTATTTGCCTAGGTACATTTAGTCTTAAAAAGTCATATAAACGCCAAAAAGCCAAAAATAAGTAGTATAGATAACTTTTTTTAGTAGGGCTTAATTTAGTTACTCATTTGAAAAACTGAATAGTAGGGCTTCATTAAGATTCATTAGTTAGCTTATCCTCAAAAGCTTAGCTTCTGAATTAGCTTATTGAACTTTTGAGCTTAAACTGATTTTGAGCTCTTTGTGTTTGTGCCTGAGTTTGGGTTTTAGATTTTTAATTTCAGCTAGGTTTAAGTGTTAGTGGCTAAATAAGCTTGTTAGGATTAGCTTATATACATCACAAGCTGCCTAGAACTTCTTTTGTTTTCAAATTTAAGCTTAAAATGAATTTTGTGCAAACAAATAAGTAAAAATTAGATTTTAAGCCATTCTAAGCTTGTTTCTGTGAACAGCTTCTTTATAAGCTCTTAGGGAGCTTATCTTTAAGTTTAAGCTTATTGTCCTTTTATTAAAAGTACTTATAATTGTATCCTTTATAAGTTCCACCTTTTAGTTTTTTTTTGCAAAAAGTGAAAATAAAAAAATAGCAAAAAACGGGTGTTGCCAGACCTTGAACCCACGACCTCTTGTTCATATACCCAACGTGTTAACCAAGTGTGCTACAATAGCTCATCCAATCTTTTCTCCCCACATTTAATACTTAAACACAATTTCATTTTCCTTTTTAGTAATAAGCCGTAGCTTATTAAAGCTTATTTAGGGCTTATTTGTTTAGCCTTTTCATAGTTAATATTTTTCTTAAGTTCCTGTTAACATTTAGGATTTTCCCTGAATTTTTCACATTTTTTATTAAGTAGATTATTTTTAATCATTTTTCTTAGGATTTAATTTTCAAAAAATTATAAAAAATAGAAAAAGTTTCAGAAAATTACAAAAAAATATTTTTTGATTTTATAAAAAGTACTTTTAGGTTTACATTCAGAAAAATCATTTTCACCACTTTTAGATTTTAATTTTCATTTTTAAGCTTTTATTTTTAATTTTAAAAATAGGATTTTAATTTTAAAAATAGTTAAAAATAGTTTTCTGAGTTTTTAAGTTACTTTAGACTTTTCTAAGTTTAAAAATCATTTTTATTAATTTTGAGAACTTAATTTGCTATTTTCTAGGATTTAATTAGATTAAACTCGTTTTTAATTCATAATAAATTCAAAAATAAAAGAAAAAAATGTTTTTCTTTTTCTTAAAATTTTCTTTTGTCCTATTTAGGTTTAGAAATTTAGTTTGTATTTTTAGGGGTTAATTTTAGTATATTTGCTTAATTGTCGCGTTTTATTTGCTTCTCGTTAATTGTTTAAGTGTTTTATTGCTTTTAATTGTTGCCTTTATTTAGTAGTTATAGATACTCAAAAATATCTTTTCTCTCATTCAAATCATAATCCAAGCTAAGCAAAGTTTCAATTTCACAAGTCGTTGGGGAAACGACCCGGGTGATCATACTTCCCGGTTAAACATACGTATTATACATTATATATATCTTTTAGAGTGAGCTTTTCTTAAGGGAGACTTTAGGAAAGTTCTTAATTGCTCTTTTGGAATATTAATAGTATATTTTATAGTATACAAAACTACCAATCAGTCATCAAATATCCCCCCACTTGAATCCTACTTGTCCTCATGTAGCCTTTCAAAGTTTATAAAAATGTATCCCTAAGGATATTTTCCGTTAAAGCATTTATTTGATCTATTATAAGTACACAACTAAACACCTCACGAAATAGGAAGATGAAAACACTTAAATCACTCAACTAATCTATGTGGTAACATGTAACTAATTCGCTCAATTGCTCGGTCGTGATGAGTATTTTATCATAAGCTTTGCAAGGATACACATCTCCACCGCTAAAGCTAAGGAGTAACAAGTTTATAAAGGTAAATATGGGTTTGTATGATAAGGCTTAGGGTTGATTACTCTAACTAATCTTTATCAATACCAATATTCCAGGAGGGTGACAAAGACCACACATACACACCCGTAATGACATAATAGACACATGTGACTACTCACTCTCACCTCGAATAAGCTAAAGAGTAGGACTAGTAGAGTAATATAGGGTATGGATCTTCTAACTTTCACTAATAGTATTAAACTAACAAGGCAGCTCAGACATGCATACATGGCTGTAACGACGGAATAGACATGCACGCTCGATCACATCTTCATTCGCGTAAAACCCATGGTTAATGATTAGAAAAGGGAAATAAATTGTTGTTAAATAAAAATTACAAAACAAATAGATTAAGTCTAAAATACATGTTGCTAGACACTTTTTCTCGACCATTACCATGATAAAGACACGACTATTTACAATGTCTTGATCATATATCAAAAACAACAACCTAAGTTGGCATTCCCGTAACGATCAACTTCCCAATAATCCCATAATTTACATACTTTACAAGGCAAGTGGCGATATCTTCCACTTTATACAATACTCTACATCGTCAATTTGTATCAACGAATAATCGATCCTTCGTGTAATTCCTTCGGTAGTTGCAAAACGATTATCTTCAAACTTTCTTTCTCTTTTTTGTTGCAATTTTTCTAATTTTTTTTTTGTTTTTGCTAACACTATACTACGAAACTCGGTGTAATTTCACCATCTTCACGATCATAATAATTCCTTCGATAATTCATTCAATTCCTTCGATATTCTTCATTCTTTGAACTACCATTAATTTCGATGGCAGCAAAAAGACATGAGTATTAACTATAAAGTACATATCCCATTTGCGAATGTGCAAATTCTTCCAACCGTACCAAAGATATGACACAAGACTCGGGAAATACAAACTTTACACTTTAAGCAACTAGCAACTATAAAATAAACTTAATCTAACAGGGTAGGCTAAGGTGTAAATGTATAACGAAACAAATAGTTGGTGTATTTCCTAAAGGATTGCCTCTACGGGTTGTTTTAGTGGTGTCTTACTCTTAAAGTGAGAGTAAACAAAGGGTTTATATGGGGGTTAACTAACCAGTGTAGTTAGTTAATAAGCGATATGTAAAGGCGTTTTAAGTGTAATCCTAAAATTTACCAATTTAAACAAGTTACTTCATCTAATCCATAGTACTTATCATTGCGGTCTCGAATAGATATACCAAGCCAAGTTCTAAAGTCTACTACATCACCGGCACACTCATATTTTGTGGAATTTAGGTAAACATTTAGAAACGGATAAGGTTAAATCCTTACAATATCTAACAAGGATTATTGTGTGCGAGTTATGTATCATGTAATTTCACAAAAGTATGCTTGAATTTTTTTTTAATTTAAGCATAATTTAAGAATTTTAGTGTGAAAATTAGGACAAGTATACATTCTAATTCCATCCACCACTTGAATTATACAACGTCCTCGTTGTATAGATAAAACAATAAATACGGGAATGAAAAAGAATTAGAATAAGAAAGATAGGGCTTTTTTAGGAATCAATTCTATGATTGAATAACAGAAGTGCTACTTAGTAGTAGAAACTTGGAGAGACAATATTTGCTCGGTAGATTCTCCAAGTTAAGTTTAATTGAGAAAGACTGTGTTGAACAGCCGCCTTAAAGTTTCAAGAATCCAACACTTCAAGATATCCAGATTTGTAAATTCTCTACCAATATTCGTCAATATTTCTTTCACGAGGTCCTGTGTAAAATATAGGAAAAACATGTGCATTCCTATCTTGGTATCTACGGTTAATTTATACTAAACTAAACAAACTGTACAGGAGATCGATACGCCGTATCCATAAACTGGAATACGCCGTATTGAGAAACCTATAAAAAGTATCTAAATACGGGTCAGTCTGTTGAATACGCCGTATCATGTGCATGAATACGCCGTATTGACAGAACTAACAATAATGTTTTTAAAGTGCATAAAAAGTAAGGACTGATAACGTCCAGACAATCAATATGCCATATGGTATGGAGAGGATACGCCGTATTGATGTCTGGGAAGACAGACTCGATAAAATAAATAACATTCTAGGTTGTCTCTCGAGAAGCACTTTTGTTTATAGCGAAGTCTTTAAGTTAGACTTTTCTTCAGCTTCTCACTTGCTGCGCGTAACCATCCATCCTTCGTCCATCATCTGAAAGATTTCCTGGTAAGCTTGGCATGCCTCTTCACTTGTGATTGTAAGATCGTTGTATTTGTCTTCTTTTACGGAAACATATTCTTATTCATCATTGAACGAATATTTAATCATCTTGTATCTTTTTATTTGGCAAACCGGCACCTCGCGAGTTTTGATACCACATAACTCATATCCATCTTCATAAGTTTCGTTCTCATATTCTCCTACATCATAATTGTGGTAGTAAATCTCATGGATCTTCTATTTTTTCCAACAATCATTGCTTGATTTATCATCACTGATCAAGCCCTCCATGATAGCTTTATTTCGTAAAGCTTCATCTTTTAGTTCGCTATCTTCTATAGCCTCATACCATTCAAGGTCTTGGTAATGGAGCGAGTTTCCAATAACGTAAGCACCGGGCAGATTTCCTCCATTACAATAACCATCCTCTCTCCAGCTATAGGTTGGCCATTCCAAACACCTAGTTTTATAGTGGAGTAAGTGGTGATGGTGGTGGAGTGGTTAAGGCAAGAAGTTGCTCGACCTCTTCCCTAGGATGAAGTGATATGAATGGCTTATCCCAGATAGATATCCTGGCAGTCATACGGTGTACAGGTGGGACAGAGTCGGCCGGAGCTGGGTGCTCCTCCTCCTCGTCCTCATCCTCATCATTGGAATCATCTCTGGAAGGCTCCTCCTCCTCCTCCTCATCATCATCCTGGTCAGCGGGATAGTCAGCTGGATCCTCCTCTGGATCCTCATCATCATCAGCCTCTGGCTCATCCTCTGGATCAGACTCAGGAACATATCCTGGTGAATCTGCAGTGGGTGAGGCAGCAGCAGGCAGTGGTTGCTCCTCGACCGGGAGTATCTCATCCTCTAGTGGCATGTACTCAGGGTACATCGGCTCAAGAACAAAGTCCAGTGGGGGTGGTGACTGCGGCTCCTCAGGGCTAGGCATGTAGTCAGGCGATGGTGGAGCCTGATAAGCAGCCACTATGTAAGCATACGGGTCCTCTGGCATCACAGGTGGTCCGTCGACTACCGTTGAGCCCACATCTGGTGAATCCTCAAATGGACTCGACACCTGCGTGTATGTGACTGTGGAATCTTCCGAATCCGACATCGTAATATCTAAAAATCAAAAAGTAGCTTACATAAGTATTTAGTATAAGACCCTTATAGTAATATACATATTATTTTATAACACGTATATCAATCATGAATGCATCTAGTCTAACCAACTAATGCAACAACTAGTATATGCATGTATGTATGCATGTATATCCCGTGCAACCCCTTTTGCACTAAAGCAATGTTTTGAAAACGGTTATAGTCCAGCAAAAACATTTTGACCTGGTTCTCTATAACCTTGGCTCTTGATACCAATCTGTAACACCCCCAAATTGGGTCGCAGCGGAATAAGGGTCCGGGGCGTGTCACATCTTAGATCAATAACACAAGATATATATAGAACGACCATTAAAAGTCGTTTAAAACTGATACATTGGATTTAGCAAACATTTGTTACAAAAGCCCGAAGCTTAACTTATTCATTGTTCATATTACAAAGATACTAGTCCATAATACATGATTCCCAAAATATAATGCAACCATATCTTTAAGCATGTCATCCCAAAATACAAAATCACCAATGTATCGCTTGCACCTTGTGCTTACTGACCTCCTGAAAAACATTGCTTTAAAACGTCAACAATAATGTTGGTGAATTCATAGGTTTGATAAATCGTATAAGGTTGGACCACAAGATTTCCCCAAGTATATGATAATGCAGGAGATGCAAAACATCACATAATTGTAATTACGTTGCTCTAAGCTCATGACACTGAAGCTCGACATAAATAAATGGCAATATATAATTGCCCACATTGCCCGTATTGATGTTCTAACCCGCAACATCCCTAATCCGACATGGTATACGTTCGTTTGTAATTAAGGTATACGGCATACCGGCACAGTGAGCATGACTCACCCGAATGGGGATGTCAATCCCAAATAGATCTATTTATAACATTCGCGCTTACCCTCCAGGTAATTAACCAGTTCATGGTAATGGGCTCAACTTGGGTTATCGCTACTTAGGAAACACATAATCATAATATAAAATTTACCACTTGTGTCTAAAGTATAAAACATCGCATGTTTCTCACCCCAAAACTTATAAATCAAAATCATTTAAAACATACGGCTATGAACTCACCTTGAGTTCCGTATATCAAATAATTCATAGACAATGCGTCACGATAACAACCGAAAGCAACCTAATCAAACATAGGTCGTATAAGCACTACGCATTTCAAATAACTACTACCATATATAATTCCATATAGCTACATCACCATATAATCGTATTTGTGAAATCATATTTATAAAGTTAAAACATTTATAAATATACCTTTAGTAAAAATGACCTAACTTTCACGTTTCAAGTCCGTTTCTTGTGTTTCTTATATTCACGCTTTCGTATTAGGACGAGTTATCAAATTTTGACATTTTTATATTTTTAGTCCTCTGATGAACAGTGATTTTACAATTCATACCAGTTATAAACTTATTTTTATAACTTTAATTTATGTAAAACCCGTAAATGTCTTATTTTATTCGTTATAGCTTCGTTTTTAGTGTTTCTTTCGAGTACGTCTTCGTTATTGAAAGTTCTATCAATTTATTGATGTTTTCAAATTATATGTTTCTGTCATGAATAGTAACTTTTATAAAAATGGTTTTATAAAAGTATTTTTATACATTTTAAGTATATAAACTCACGTAATTCATAACTTCTTCGTTTTTAATTTAAAAATTACGTTTCTTATTGTTTTGGAATCATAAAAATATGTGTGATTTAATAAAAATATCAAACCTTCTGTTTGTATAATTTTTATAAAAAGTTTTTATAACTCCGGTTATTATCGTAAAACTCGTAAACTACGTATCTTTTTCGTTATAATTTGGTTTTTCAAGTTCTTTACATATTTGGAATCGTCATGAGGTGTACTATCTTTATAAAACATAATATGGCTGTTTTAAAAGTCGAACCAAAACAGTCCCTTTGAAATCAATAGATATACTTGTTTATATAACTTGTTTTAGGTACTTTTCAACTTATTAATTTACCACAAGTCCTTTATAAGCATATATAGCATATGTCTTACATATAATAAGGTCCATATAGTGTCCATGAGCCCATAGTATCAAGATCACAAGTCATTTGCAATACTTTCACTTGTAACTTATTAAGTAAAACTTAGAAACCCTAATTTGTACATACACTTTATATACTTAAACTAACATGGTACAACACTTATATATCCATTTTAACATGATATAACCAACAACATACCATATGGAAAAGTGTACAAATCCATAATCACAAGTAAAAATATGTTTTACATGATTAAAAGCATCCTAATGGTGATTTCACTACATAGAACTTATATACGCATAAAATAATAAATGTAAAAACATAAAGAGTCTTAGATAACCTTAATGAGATGTAGGGTGATGATCAACAAAATCCAAACCCTTGTTTAGATGAAAAATCTAAGCTTGCACAACTTGAAAACCCTAGTTTTTAAGAAAAACCCTAGCTTCCACTTTCTTGCTTCAAAACTTTTAAAGGTTTAATCAAACCTTTAAAACACCTTGAGGTATCTTAGATATGATGTATGTGTGCTTGTATGGTCTTGGAAAATCAAGCTATGGATTTATTATAGGGGTTGTTTGTTTGCCGTAGCAACAAAGAGAGAAAAAGGGAGAGAAAATGGTGGTTTTTCTTTAAGTGTTTTGTGTTGTGTGTTCTATCTCTTGCTATACATGATCTTGTACACTCTTGCCAAGTCAAGGGAACACTTAGAGAAAAATAAGGAAAGTACTTAGTCATTGGTCCATTTCACTATTGAAGCAAGTAAGAAAATTAAACCATGGTTCCTAAAAGTAGAGATTATCCCATGAAAACAAGGAGTGATGTTTTTCTATGATATTTTCTGGCATTCTAAAGACCATATCCTGCCCTATGGGGTATTTGGTGGTGTTATAATTCAAATTTTGGGTATTGGGTACAATTGTGGGTATTTTTGAAGCGTAGAAAAGTTTTGGTGGTTCCGGGAATGCCTAAACCTATTTTATCGCGAAACGTAACCAATTTACGTAACCAATAAAAATAAAAATGAACAAAGTTAATAATTATCCTCCAAATAATTACTTAACACTTGTTTGATGTAAACGTTTCATTGTTTGATGCCCGTTTACATTGAACGATAATTTTTAGCTTACGCGATTTAACTTAACGCTTTAAAATTACAAGCAAACGCGTACAACACTAAAAATTAATAACAAACTTACATGGTTTTTTGGAACCTGGGACCACCACCTGAAGTAGTTACTAGGGAACTAGATTCATTAGGTGTTGCCTTGTATCGGGTCTTAGTTATGTTACCACTGTCCTGCTCTGCTTCTAAGCTAGAAGTGGTAGTCGCAGCCCTCACCAAACTGTTACCCAACTCCTTATGGACAACCTCATCTACAACATTTTCACTAGGATCACTAGACTGGGGTACCTAAGTGTCCTTTCTCGTAGGCTTCCTAGGTTTTTGTGTCTTTTGAGGTTGAGATGATAATTGTAAAATAGTAGGTGTGTGATGGGGATCAATGGGCATTGCTGAACCTTTACCCAATTCAGATTGGTTTTGTATCACCATTGTTGGAAACAAAGGTGTTACTCTACCAGAAAAACCTTTTCCTACCCTTCTTATATTTCTAAAAATCTTCTTAATGTGAGAGGGTGCAATATATATCCTCTTATGAGCTGACATCCCATCAAGTTGTTTCTCCAAAAACACTTGTACAAACCTTAGATACATAAAAAACTTCAAAAAAAATTATCCAAGTTTCTAACCATACTTTCAAAAATGAACTTTGAAAAATTAAACTTCTAGTTTGTAGGTAAACAGATAATTGCAGATACCATAATGCTACTAAATTTATTCCATGCAGTAGTCTTTGGACTTAGACATTGTAAAATATTATGAATCAGAAATTTCCATTGTGGGGAAAAGAATTGCTTATATAAAGTTAGCTTTTGTGAAATTTTCTCATACCCCATCAATACAAGCTGTTCAAAGATGGTAGAATTCAGCAAACAATAAACACCATCCTTATCTGCTAGTTGAAGATCTCTTCTAACAGTACCTTCAGTAATGATTATCTTCTTGCCATCTACTAAGGCATGTAACTGAACTTCCCCATTGATAGTTTTGGCCTTGATAATATACCAGAACTATTCAACACATGAAATATATATAGTAGGATTGACGGTTAAAGCATACTTTATGGGGTGTGCATTTAGATGATCCACTATATGTTCAAACCCATCACTTTCTGTGGGTTTAGACAAAAATGCGACCATGTTATGAGTATCTGCAAACTTTAGATTCGCCATTTGTGTTGGGTATTGATAATGGATGATAAAATTGAGTTAGGGTTTGTGATTAGAGAGTTTACGAAAGTATGAAATCAATTAAATGATTGATTGAAACCCTTAATCGAAGTATTTATGAAAAATACCCTCGACAACCCATCAGTAGTAAGTTATGCCTAGCAGCATTAACTTTGAGTCACCAGCATTAACTCCAACTCTATTCTTAACAGCTTTTCCATTATCAATTTAACACTTTTCTTTGCTTTTCCTGCAAAATGTTAGTCCAAAAATCAAGAAAACACAAACCATAACAATTTTTACAAGTGTCACATTATTAATTATACCTAGCAGTATTAAGTATAACTAACAGTAGAAACTCAGCAGTATGAAGTATAACCAGCAGTACTAATTATACTTAACAGTAGAAACTTTTAATAACATGAATAACAGAACTAATTCATACAAAACTCTATAAAAACATAAAGAAATAAAAGACTTTAAGGATTTAGCATTCCAATACTAGCAATTAAATATTGAAATCTATTTACATCAAAAGCTTTTGTAAGCAAATCTGCAACATTCTTGTCAGTATAGATTTTGACCATTTGAATCAATTTCTTTTCATTGCAATCTCTAATAAAATGATGTCTGATCTCTATATGCTTTGTTTTTTTAATGAAAAACAGGATTTTTAATTATGTAAATAGTACTGTTATTGTCAATAAAGATCTTGGTATGCATAAAATTGTACCCATAATCAAGTAGTTGATTCTGAATCCAAAGCACTTGTCCACATCAACTTGAAGCAGCCACATATTCAGCTTCTGTTATGGAATTTGCAACCACTGTCTGTTTCTTGCACTGCCATGATATTAATCTACATCCAAGGAATTGACAACCTCCTGTTGTAGACTTCCTATCCAAGCTTGCTCCAGCATAATCACTATCAGTGTATGCTACCAAATCAAAAGGAGAATCTTTTGGATACCAAAGGCCCAATTTTGGTTGACCTTTTAAGTACCTAAAAATCCTTTTCACAGCATAAAGATGTGAAACCTTTGGATTGACTTGGTATCTAGCACAGGTACACACTGCAAACATGATGTCAGGTCTTGAAAATGTAAGATACATCAATGAACCAATCATTGACCTATACATATAAACATCCACTTCTTCACCATCTTCATCCTTGAGCAACAAAAAAAAACATATAACCAAAGAAAAAAACATTTAAACATGAGGCCCAACACATAAGGTCATATAAGAAAAAAAACAAACTATTAAACATGAGACCGAAAAAATAAAACACAAAATTAAAATAATAATAATAATAATAACAATGGCCCGCAACAACGCGCGAAAAATTAACGTCCCGCAGCAACGCACGGATAATCCTGCTTGTTAAGTTCAATTATTAAGTTCGATTAAGTTCAATCAGAACAAGGGATGTGGTGGCTTGGATGTTGAAGGTACAATGACTTTTACACTTTAAATTTTTTGTTTTAAAATTGAC
>BQNB010084172.1:1141-28833 GCA_026074375.1 Tanacetum coccineum
CTAATAGTTTGTCTTTGTTCATCAAACTATTTTTGAAGTTTTTCATATGTTTTAACATAGTTTTTAGCACAAGATTGTACCTCTATGTCAGATCCTGAAGTGTAGGCCATAAGAGAAAATTCAGTTGGTTCATCTTGAGCTATATAACTTCGATCATATCTGTTGGGAATTACGTTTTCCTAACTTAGTACTGACAGTACAAATAGTTAGTACTGATAGTTATAGTTAGTACTGATAGTACAAAATGTTAAGTACTGATCAGTTAGTTAGTACCGATAGTAGAAAATAGTTAGTACCGTTTAAGAGATATGTATGAGATATTTTAGGAAAAGATATGTACGCGTTTTGTAAGCCTGTTAGGGTTTATCCTTGGTCTATAAAAGGATCCCTCTTGGCATAGTTAGAGAGACGATCTTAAGATATCTCATAGCAAAATCATATCTCAATAGTTAGTAATCTGAAATCATTCAAAGCAGATTAATATAAGTTATTATTTAGTTCTTCGTTGTTTTTCTTAGTACTTGTGTTAAGATTCCGCATTAACACATAGTATTCATAATCAGTGTTTCTACATAGTCAACTGTATTTATACATTTTGGCTATCATCCTTAATAGGCTGCAGAGATCTATTCCTAAGGGACTCACAATATCCCAATCCATCTTGCACAATCAAGGCATTATTAGAACAACCAATGCATTAGAGGTCTCTACTAGTACAGTTCTTCTAGTGTTGTCCCTGCTCCTATACCTTGCATCTTCATTCCTGTTCCCTTGATTTCTTGTTGCTCTACATTCCCTGGCAAAATGGCCCCTTCTATGACAGTTAAAGCATTCAACCTTGGTTTTGTCAAAACCTACAGGTTCTTTGCCATTAAAAATTAACTTTCTTCCAGTCTTCTTATAAAATCGCTTAACCCTCATAGAAAGCATGGCCACCTGCCATTTAAGGTCCATTTCTTCCAAATCATCATGATTAATCTCCTCTAAGTCTTCATCATCCAGTTGTGGACTATTTGACAGATTAGCAAAGAATGAGAATATTAGATCATCAGTATATGATGATGAAGAGGCTTGTCCCTGAGAATTATGGCCTGATGCAGTAGAAACACCATTAGCATTATTAACTTCATTAATATTGTTAGTGTCTTCTACGGAGAGAAAGGCCACATTCTGCGAGTTTGAAGATGATCCAGATGAACTTTTGATGTTAGCTTCAAACACTTTGAGGTTATTGTACAGATCATCTATATCCAAATCATCTATACCAGTTTTGTTCCTCATAATTAAAGCAACATTATTCCATGATGAAGGTAAAGCTCTTAAGAATTTCTGATTTGCATCTTCATTAGAGATAGTTGCACCATGAACTTCTAGTAGGCTGATAAGTTTTTGAAACCTATCATATGCTTTATCTAGACCTTCTGTGTCAGATACAGAAAAGTTTTCAAATTGTTGCTTCAAGACATTCTTCTGCATCTTCTTAGATTCAACATTACCACCAAATCTACTCTTGATAGCAGCCCACAGAGTTTTTGCATCCTGTATACCATGGAACCTCAGTTAATATTCATCAGGAATAGCCAAAAGCAAAATACTTTTAGCTTTTCTCTCTCTTTGTCTTTGTAATAGTGCTTGAGCAGTCTTTGAAGGTACTTTAGTTTCAACACCATTTTCATCTTTTGTTGTTTGCATAGGTTCATCACCATTTATGATTACTTGCCACAATGCATAATCAGTGTTTGTGAGGTACTGCTCCATCCTCATGCTCCAAAGGGTGTATTCACCTTTCTTGAGGATGGGTAGCTTTACAGAAGACACCACATGAGGAGTTTCTACTGGTGCCATTTATGGTGTAGGTTCTTCACTAGACATCTTGTATTGTAGGTAGAGTTCTAGATCTGGTTGAGTTCTTCTTATTCAGAGTTTCTCTACAAGCTCTGATACCACTTATGAGTCCCAATGAATAGATCTTCTTAGCTTATTAAAGCTTAGTTAACTTGGATAGATTCAAACTAACTATATGAGAAACTATGATTATGAATACTACAAGTTATGCGGAATCTGACTTGTAATACTAAGAAGAACAATGTAAACAAAACTTTGAATATATATTGATTGCAAATATTCTGCCTAGGTAATAGAATAGCTAACTATGACTTGATTATTTCTAACTATGCCATAGGGTTCCTTTTATACACTAAGGAAAACCTAATGGGCTTACAAAACACGTCAAGTGATCATGCATATCTATTCCTAATATAACTCATGCATATCATTTAAGCAGTACTAACTAGTATACTAACAGTACTAACTATTATACTAACAGTACTAACTATACTGGCAATACTAACAATGTACTGGCAGTACTAACTAACTATTACTAACAGTACTAAGTGTAGAAGCTCTGAATCCTAACACATCCCAACTGCTACCAAAGTCTATCATACACGCCCTTAACATATCCTCCAACGTCTGAATTGTACGCTCACTCTTTCCATCTGTCTGAGGGTGATATGTCGTGCTCATATCCAATCGCGTTCCTAAGGCTTTCTGAAATGTTTGCCAGAGACATGATGTAAACCGTGCATCACGATCCAAAATAATCGACACAGGCACTCCATGACGCGCGACAATTTCATCGGTGTACAACCTCGCTAATTTCTTCGTACTATAATCTTTACGTATTGCCAGAAAATGTGTTGATTTGGTCAATCTATCAACTACAACCCATATCGCATCGTGCCCACTCCTTATTCTCGGTAACTGTTGGGATTTAAGAGCTTCTACAAGGTTATAATGCTGATGGACTCAGTAATGCTATTTGAAGATTTGTGCTGCTACTGAAGATTGAAGAATATAAACTAAGTCGTTAGTACTGCTAGTTGTAATAGTTAGTATTGTTAGTTATAGTTAGTACTGCTAGTTAGTTTATTAGTACTGTTAGTATAAGAAGTTACAACTTACTAACTTATCTTGACGCAACTCCTCTACTTTAAAACAACACACAACTATCTTACAAAAAAAGGAAACTAGAATGAACAAAACTAGAAAAAAGAAAAATGCAAACACAACTGAATGCTCATAACTCATAACTACCTGAAACCTACACTACTAGAGTTAAACCTGCTTACTTTGTACTCTCTTACTTCACTCTTACTACTTATTACTATTTAACTAACTTCTTTCATCTGTATAATTCCCTGAAAGCTACCTAAACACACAAAAACCACCTTACGTAAGCGAATACGACGAAACAAAAAAGAAAAGAGAGAGATACAGATGTACAAGGCCCAACGATTTCTAAAGCCTTACATTACTCGTACCACCGGCACAACACTCATCAGATTTTTGGTAGAGTCATAAAAGTATAATAAGAATGAAATGGAATCTAATATCTTAACCTCACCAATTGAAATAAAGGGTACTAGTGTTGCTTGAAACAGAGGCAAAGATTAATTCTAGTTTAGTAAGAAAAACATGTCAAAAATTTTAAAATTGGCACCATTTTTCAAAGAAAACTAGAAAATCGAAGGCAAATATAGATCAAGTGGTAATTCTACTCCCATCCCCCACTTGGTTTGTACAATGTCTCTATTGTACATTTAAGGAAATGAAATTATGAAATAAGAGTAGAATTAAAACAAAAGACTCCCCTGAGCGTTGAGATGAATTCTTGCAAAGCGTCTATAGAGCAACCTCGTTTCCCCTGAAATCACTAAACAACAACAAGCATTAAACGTTCAAAGAATAATATACACTAAAGTCTAACTCACTTTCGTAGGAATCACGGTTGCATTTAGCATATGCAACAAGCCTTTTAAACCACTTGGTGGCCCAAGTGGACGAGTGAAGTCTCGTGAGGGTTTCCAGAGAACATACCCACAAAGTTCATTTACTTATACACGGTTTTTTTTAAAGGTTTAAAACTCATTTTAGGTTTTCAGAAAGAGATTACGGCGTAATCATAGGATTGGTTACGCAGTAATCATGTGGATTTAAAATTTTGAAAATTTGAATCAATAAAGGTTAGGCTTAACTAATGCAGGACATTACGCCGTAAGCACATCTGTTACGGCGTAACCAAGAGGGTTACGCCAGGACAGAACCTTGTTACCACACGAAAATGAGTCGAGGAGACCTCGAATTCCTCTTCCTTATAGCGAGAACCTGCAAAATAGAGTGAGAAACTAACAAAAACCAACTAGAATGCAGAATATAAAAGATGAGTTGTCTCCCGACAAGCACTTTTGTTTATTACTGAGTCTTTAAGTTAGACTCATGACGAAACTACATCTTTGCCTGGCCATTGCCTTCATTGGCCATCTTTTCCATCAACTTAGCTCTTAGTGCAGCAACGTTATCTATAGTTCTTGGTATTTCATCTATTTCCAATACCTTTACTTTCGTGTAGACCTCCTTTAGACCGATGGTGTATCGAGTAACCTTGACTTTCTCGATTAGAATCGGGGTAGGTTCTTTATAGTCTATTCCAAGTAATCTGCACTTTCTCTTATTATAAGCTTCGTTATCCAAGTCAATGAATCCATCATATGATCTTGGTTCTAGGTAATCTAATATTCCTTCTAAATCGTCTTCATCTTCACTTGTATTATTAAACCAATCATCGTTTAATTTATCATGAATAGCCCCCGTTATTGCGTTTGCTTTATCTTCTCCGCATTCCTCTAGGTCTTCCAAGTTTTCTTCTAAGACATCTTCTTCATCTCCGAACCTTTCTCTCCAATGATCTTTGAGAATTCTTTCCCTGGTCATCTTGCATACTTTCCCATATCTTATTTTCATCCAATCATTTAAGCTTAGTTTTTCCTATTCTAACTCCTCTCGTTTACTATCATTTATGCTTTCCCAATAATGTTTTTCTTTGTTAATTGGTAAATCTCCTCCATCACATACGTTACTATTTGGATTACAAGATGCCTAATACTGGCGCTCATTCTCTTTTTCTTGCAAAATCGCCTTACACCAATGCACCCTTTTTCTTTAGGTGCTGGATATTTTTCTTTTTCTACTTTAGTTATCCAGTATACTATTTCTTCATATGATTCTTGTATGTCGATTTCATAAGAGAAAATATCTGGATCGATACCCAATAACCGGTTAAACTCACAGGATTCAAAATCGTATAAGAATAAATCATAATCAATCTTTTTAAAGTCATCATCCTCCGAGCGTGTTTCGCTTTTTATTAAATGAACAAATTCAAAATTTGTTGTAGTAAAACTACTTCTCATTTTGAATATCACTTTTTCATTTCCAACTTCTAGAGAGATGGACTTTCTAAATATATCTACTTTAGCATGTGCAGTGGCTAGCAAGGGTCTTCCTAGAATAACGGGTATCCTTAGGTCCTCAACCATGTCAAGAATAACAAAATCTACCAGGAAGATGAATTTGTCAATTTTTATGAGTAAATTTTCTACTATTCCCTTAGGCGTGCATTTAGTATTGCCAGCCATCTCGATCACCATATTAATTGGTTCGAGTTTTCCTATGTCTAAATGTTTATACATAGAAAGGGGCATGAGGTTGATGCTAGCTCCTAAGTCTGCTAAAGCATTATTCAAATCTAACCTTCCAATGGAACAAGGGAGAATGAAACTTCTTGGATCTTGTTCCTTAGGGGGTAGATGATTCTGGAGAAGAGCGTAGCACCTAGGGTTCATTCTAATTTCCTTATCTTCTTCGGTCCTAATTTTATTTTCCACCAAGTCCTTCATGTGTTTTGTGTAATTGTCTGTTTGCCTAATTTCTTTTAAAAGAGGACGGTTTATCTTGATTTTCTTCAAGCTATCCATAGTTTTGTGCACCAATGCTTCTTCTTCGTGATGATCTAGTCGTCTAGGAAATGGTATTGGTGGCTCATAAAGATCAACATAATAGTTTATACATTGCTTTTCTTTTTTAGGTACTTTTTTAATCTCAAGTGTAGCCTTAAGTGCTGCTAGAGCCTCTACCATTCTTGATTTGTCGTCCTCAGGTCTTTCGTTATCAGAAAATCCTGATCTAGCAGAAAAGTATTTAATTTCCTCAGGGGAATAATAGAAAGGTGTGTATAATGGCAATCCATCTTCAGTACAGATTTGTTATCCCAAGATAATAAGATCCAAACACAACTATGATCTAACCATTACACATGATAGTACACGAATAAGGTAGAAGAGAAAGGTAGAAAAGGAAATGAAGAAACTTAGATTAGGAAGAGAAAAATGGTGAGTTACACATACAAGTTACTTAGCAAATGTAACCAACACCCTTTCCATGAGTGGAGAGAGTTTCTTTTATACCCTAAGCCCACTATGGTACGTATGGGTTTCTACCTTGGGCCGGACTTGGTTTCTCATGGGCTTGAGCCCGTAACATGGACAATACTAGCTTATATTCTAAGCATGTTTATCCTGTTTAGCCTATTACATGACAAGACTTAATCTAAACGAAGACGACCTATAACATTCTTGGTCGCCTTATAATAAATGAGGCTAACAATCTCCCCTAATGTTGAGGTCTTCTTTGATCTCTCCAATGTTGACATTCTTGAAGGAGGTTTTCTTGATTTAACTTTATCTTCCCTAATGTTAAAGATATGACGTTTGAGCTTTGCCTTCTTTGGTCTTGTCCTCGTCTTTTCTTGTGTGAAATGGCTCTTGTTCATTCATGCTTAAGACGACCGATGACATTCTTTGGTGTCCTTTATGTGATCTTGATCTTGAGCCTTCATCTTTTAACTTTGAGTGCTTGAGATCTTTATCTTGCATTATTTCCTTGACTTGAATCATCTATCAACTTGATTAGACTTTCCTTGATCACACTTGTGCTCTTTGACAGCGACATGCTTTATTCTTGAACTAATCTCCCAACGTACGATTACTTGGGGATACATTCGATCTATACACATCTACTATATCATTGAGCGCGAATAACGAAAGACCAAACGCAGTAACGTTAACACAAATCGGACATGTCAGGAATGGCAGTAGGCCTGACACAGGGCAAATTGCGGTCGTAGGTGACACTGTGCGCTCACATCACTTGGACGAACAACAATACCATGTACGTCTATCAGCAGAAAGAAGATAAACATAACAATATATGGTCATACGAAAGTGTCATTCTCAGCTCTGGCGCGCTATGAGATCAGATAACTATATGGATTGCACCAAACTACCTCTATCAGGCTTCGCACTGCGTTAACTCATCTCATCACGACAAGACAACTGCTGTGAACTGCAAGCGCGTACAGGTAGCACAAAAACGAATCTGCGCTAAGCTATGCAAGAACGAGTCTCTAGCGCGATAGACTAGCACTTAGTCTCTCCTCTCTATTTACAATACTGAACATCTCTCAGAGCATATATTACATGAAACATCTGTAGCAATCTAAAGTACGACATGCAGACTTGCAATATCTACAAATACTTCAGAGGCATCTACCACTACAGTTATAGGAACCACTTGATGCAACTGATCACTTCTCATCTGGACCACTCATTCTGACCCTAGATCATCTATGCTATCCACCTACAAAGTTTGCACTTATCTCATACATGGAATGACATCACCTGGCTACTCCGTACGCCCTACTTGGAAGAGTGCTTAGTATTTATAGGCTTGACCCTTGGCATCTTCAGGTCAGTGGGGCATGGGATTTGGCAGTCTACATTGAGTGAATACCGTGAGGTAGTCATCTGATGTCTGGCAAGTTCTCAAGATAATGCGTAGGATCTCTTGTTACAACATGAGGAACTTAATGGTGTTCAACAAGTGTATTTTGACATTGTGTCCTAATGAGATTTATAATTTGATCTCTTCTGGCTCTAGACTCGATTTGTGCACTTTGGTTTTAGTAATCGGAGGCTGGAGCAGATTGCCACCTATTCAATATCAACAATCTCGGAGTGAGATGTCAATAGATAACGTGTGTATCTCCATGACAAATGAGACAAGTTTCTTTTGAGAGAAACTCGAATGGCTGGGAAGGGTTGTGCATTGCATCACTGGGTCCATGACGACTTTCTTCAATACCAACAATCATCTTTGTGATTTTGATAGATTATGTATTGACCCGGTTTCTGCCTAAAGTGTGTGGAGGGCTGCTTTGTTTTCACCCTTTATCCATACATTTCTTTTTCATTCTTCAACCCCTTCAATGCTTACCAAGACGTCATCATTACCACCATGTTGTGATTGTTCCGGTGATAACTTAAGTCATTAGTCGGCATTATTCCCGTCATCATTCATCTCCAATCATACCTAAGGACTGCTATTTCTAACTATGGATTATCCTTGGATAGATCCCTCCGGTTTTGGTTGGATCATAGGACTTATACCTAACCTTAACCACCTTATGACTTCATCGACGTCGTGAGATTAATTAGTTGTTGGGTATGGAGATCGAACCATAAAACCTTTTGATAAGACATTTTGAAATACTCCCCCTTAGCATGTGCATCGCGATTCGAAAGTGTTTAGCACACGAAGGAAAGAGTTGCACTTAGAGTCTTAAAGATCACATTCTTCTATCTTACATTTTAATCACATTTTCTCCCTTTATTTAAAATAATAAATCTCTTAGTATTTGAAATACCAATTGATTAAAAAATTTATGACATGAAAAATTCCATGGGGAGAAAAATTATACCACTAAATTGCATAAATCTGTGAACATTTTCTGATTTCCTTAGTGAACAATGTATATTATTAACTGACATTATAAATTCCATATTTTAATTTCACGAAATGTTTTTGAATACATAAAATTGACATTTATGAGATGTACCCAAAACACATTAAAAGGCTTTTGGTTTTAAAAGCTCCCCCTCAAAAATTGATTCACATAAAAATGACATTACCAAAATTTTGAGAAATTATCCGAGAAAGAGAGTGTTGAACACACAATTTTAACAAATACCACTTATTATAGAAAGATACCACAAATTAACAAGATTGTCATTAGAAGTTATTTTTGAAAAATTATGTCCAACGGTTTTGAAAACCACATGATAGAAGACTTCTCTTCTATTTTAGAGTAAGCGCACTGAAGCGTACACTTACCTAACGTTCGGGTCCGGGTTACAATCAGAAGTAATTGTAAGCCATATAGAAAAATTTAGAAATGACATGTTTTGAAACGTTTGAACTCTTGCTCGAACTTCATTTACATGCCCGTGTCAATATTAATCGACATTTCTAGGTACGTAAATGTTATCGATCCCAAGAGACATGTCGAGAAGATTCTTTTTGGTATTTTTAAAATTTTTTGATTTTATATTTTGTTTTTCTAGATTTTAGATTTTTCTATTTCTTTTTCTTGGTTTTCTATTTTTGTATTTTCTTTTTCCATAAGTATTTACAATTCGATGTTTGATGCATATCAAGCAGATTCGTTTGCCAGAACCTCCAGTTCTTCTGGAGTCAAACATCTCATACCGAGTCGTCTGACAAGATACTTAAACCTATCTTCAGATAAGGCTTTCATAAATAGGTCAGCTAACTGGTATTCAGTTCTGACAAAGAATAATTCAACAATACCCTTTTCAACATGTTCCTTTATGAAGTGATATCGAACATCAATGTGCTTGGTACGGGAATGCTGGACTGGATGGCACGAGATGGCTATGGCTT
This sequence comes from Tanacetum coccineum, assembly GCA_026074375.1. Classification (NCBI taxonomy): domain Eukaryota; kingdom Viridiplantae; phylum Streptophyta; class Magnoliopsida; order Asterales; family Asteraceae; genus Tanacetum; species Tanacetum coccineum. Next base: position 10,781 of record BQNB010084172.1, read on the forward strand.
CTTGTGAATCACAATACATAGGTATTCGATCAAAGTGAAAGCCATAATCTGTGAGCTGAGTTCTTAACCATAGAACTTGAGCACAACACGCAGATAGAGACACATACTCGGCTTCTGCTGAAGACATTGAAGTGCGGTCCTGCTTCTTGGACGACCAGGTGACTAGCTTATCACCGCCTAGAAATTGTATGCCACCACATGTACTCTTACGTGTATCGAGACAGCCCGCGTGATCCGAATCTGAAAAAGAAGTTAGTTTGAATCTGGTGTCCTTCGGATACCAGAGTCCCATGTTAATGGTATTCTTAAGGTACCAAAAGATCTATTTAACCTCCTTGAGGTGATTTTCAGTTGGTCTCGCTTGATGTTAATACATGAGTGCTCGACCAGCTATATATATTCGTTTTAGTCCAACAAAGGATTCCACTCAAGTTAGCATCTAGGGTTTAGTATCCATTGGGGAGTACCAACGCTATCACATGGAGTCATGCCATGCTTTTTAAGTATGCGCCTGGAGCATGGAGCTTAGCTTGTTAATGATAGATACCACCGAGGGGAGTTGGTGAATCTGAATTCCTAAAAAGAATTTCAGCTCCCCCATCATTGACATTTCAAACTTGTTGTGCATTTATTTTTCAAACTTTTTGGAAAGTTTTGGGTTCGTAGAACCAAAAATTATATCATCAATGTAAACTTGCACAAGCAATATGTCATCCCCTTTCTTAGTTATGAACATAGTTGGATCAATAAAACCTTTTGAGAATCCTTTGGATACCAGGAAGTTGGATAGTTCATCATACACCTCTGGGAGCTTTCTAAAAAAGTCCATATAAAGCTTTCTTGAGACGGTAGACTTTGTTAGGATGATGTGGGCCTATGAATCCGTCTGGCTGGTTGACGTACACTTCTTCCTTCAGAGGACCATTTAGAAATGCTGTTTTAACATCCATCTGATATACTGGAAATGACTTGTGTGCAGCATATGCAACGAATAGCCTAACTGCCTCCAACCAAGCTACTGGAGCAAATGACTCTTCGGACTCAATTCCTTCCTTTTGACCGTATCCCTTAGCTACAAGACGAGCTTTGTTGTAAATTATAGTATTTTCCTCATCACATTTTTTTTCCACAGCCACTTCATGTTAATGACATTTTTACAGAGTGGTCTGTCGACTAATTCTCATACATCGAGTCGATCAAACTGATGAAGTTCTTCCTGCATTGCTTCAATCCATGCATAATCAGCCATGGCTTCTTTGATGTTCTTTGGTTCGGTTTGACTTACGATGAGTGCGAACATACACATTTCGCCATCTGTTTCTAGCTGACGTCTTGTTCTAACTGATTGAGAAGGATTTCCAATGACTTGTTCTAATGGATGATATTTTTCCAATGGTGTTTAGAAGGATGTGGTTGATAGAATGTATGCATGTTTGACAAATCAACATAACGAGAAGATGTCTCCCCTTGTTCATGTACTGGTGTACTAAAGATGTTGACAAAATCGTCTTCTTCAACTTGTACATTTTCAACATTCACTTCTGATTGGGTTTCTGCTTGATTAATGTTCTCGGTGGGAGTGACAGTTGGTGCTTGAATTGGTGCTTGACTTGTAGTTTCAGGTGTTGTTGGAATGTTCAATGGAGGTGAATCTACAACAACGGTTGTTGAAGTAGATGGAGTTGTGTTTTGTTGTTGACGTTTATCTCTTACATCAGCAGCAGGTACAGCGAAAGACTTAGACACAACCAGAGAAGATCCATTGAATAATTCATCGAACATCGGACTAAATAGCAAATCCAATTCATTTGACGTTGTTGCTGTCTCAACTATTGAGGAACATTTTCTTGACTTGGGGGAACAGGACGTAAACTGTCTTGTTCAAGTGCCATTGTCGGACATTGTGGAACAGGATCAGAAATGACTTGATCTGATGCCATTTGAGGCAATTCGTCAAAATTGACATGAATGGTTTCAACAATCACTCTTGTTCTCTTGTTATAAACTCGGTAAGCTCTTGACTGAGTAGAATAACCCACAAAGATACATGCATCACCTTTTTCTTTCATCTTGTCAAGATTTTCACCATCTCTGACAATGTAGCATAGAGAACCAAATATGTGAAAGAACTTTACATTCGGTTTTCTGCCATTGATGATGTGATAAGGGGTTTTCTCATGTCGAGGAATTACGAATGAACGGTTCTGAGTAAAACATGCAGTTGCAATTGCTTCAGCCCAAAAGAACAACATAACTTTAGCGGCGCTTAGCATTGTTCGAGCAGCCTCAACAAGAGAACGGTTCCGTCTTTCGACAACACCGTTTTGTTCAGGTGTTCGAGCAGTTGACATTTGGTGTTTAATACCTTCTTGAGCAAAGTATTCATGAAGAGTTTTATTCAAAAACTATGTGCCTTTGTTAGTTCGAACTGTTCTAACTAGAGCATAAAGTCCTCTTTGAACAAGTTTGAGGAAATCGATGAGTACTTGAGGTGTTTCATCTTTGGACCTCAAGAAGTGAGTCCAAGTAAATCGTGAATAGTCATCGACAATCACCAACACATATTTCTTTCCATTAAAACTTTCTACCCTCATCGGACCACATAAGTCCATGTGTAGAATTTGCAACCGTCTTTTTGAACTTGGGGTAGTTTTGGTCTTGAAAGACTTACGTTTTGCTTTCCCCAATTCACAAGAAGAACAAAGATGATCTTTAATGAATTTCAACTTAGGAAGGCCATTCACAATATCATTCTTGGAAAGCAAGTTGATGGTATCAAAGTTCAGATGAGAGAGACGACTATGCCATAACCATGCTTGAGACGATGAAGCTTTAGCCATTAAGCAAATTGGATTAGAGTAGATGTGTTTTGAAGAGTGATAGAGTAAAGATCTGTCCACGAGTACTAGTAAGAAGATCATTTCCCTTCAAATCACGAACATAACATGTAGACTTTCGAAAAGAAACTTCCAAATCCGCATCACAAAATTGACCAACGGAGAATAAATTGTGATTCAGCCCTTGAACGTAGTAAACCCTTTTGATAGTGATATTGCCTTGAACGAGATCTCCATAACCAAGAATTACTGCAATTTGGTCATTTCCAAACTTGACCGTTCCTAGAAACTTCTCCACAAAATTAGTTAGAAGCTTGAGACTTCCCGTCATGTGCTTTGAGCACCCAGAGTCGACGATGAACAGTATTATCTCTATGAGCTACAAAAGAATTAGAAGATAATGGAGATTTGGACAAAATGCATCCCCTAAGAGTGTTGGATTCCAAGATATTAGCATTTCTAGATTTCTTTCCTATAGGCATACTAACATTTGGTTTAACATTCTTTGCACTAGACTTAGGTATCCATTGATATCCTGGTGATGTGATCTTAGAGTACCACCAATTACTTGTCTTACTATCATGCTCCTTAAGCTTCCTATTCTATTTTCTAGGAATCTTGTTAGCGGATTCTGAAGCAACTGTTTTCTTAAGGGATGTTACAACAGATTGGTTCACTATTCGTTTGGGTTTATTAGCACTAATAGGTACAACAATCGGCTATTTTGACCTATTATTCACACCATTGATATAATGAAGAACACACATATAATGATTATTATTTAGCACACATTTTCTATAAGTCACACAAACAAAATTAACATTAAAGGTCTTAACATTCAAGGTCTTAACATTCAAACTATCATTACATGCAGTTATAGACGTTTTATTCTTAGAACACTTAAAATTCCTATGGTATTCTTCTACTTCCTTTGTCTTTACTTCACTATTGTTAGGCACGACTCTATCATCCAATTGATTGCTCTTAAACTTTGGTCTGCTAACACTAGTAGTAGCAATTACTTCTATAGAGAAAGACACGCGTTTGTTAGTTTTCTAAACATCTTGAGGCAACTATGTTGTTCTAGACACGCATTTGTTAGTTTTTCTAATGTCTTGAGGCAACTGTGTTGTTTTAGTTTGATTAGGCCCTGTGTGCACTTTGTACATTCCTGGTGCAATCACGTTTGTGTTCGTTTGAACTGTAGTCACATTCTAAGGCAAAATCTGTGCAGTGACTGGTTTTAAAAGATCACTGGACACATTATTTATGGTTACCGAATTTGACTTTGAAAAATCTTTCTTTGCAAGAGAATCTGAAAACGGAGTTGGTTTTCCTAAAATTGATTGTCGTTGACTTTTAAAAGCATTCGGTTGACGAATAACCAAGGATTTTTCAAACTTAGTTTCCACAGATTTTCCTTTCAACTTTTCAGTGAGTTTCTTCAACTCACTGATTGCGATGTTCTTGTCCTGAAGCTGAGCTTTCAAATCTTAAATTTCAAAATATTGTTCACGTTCTTTCAGAAATTCTGTTGACTGATTTTCTTTAAAAGCTTTGTCATTTTTTATATGTTCTTAACTTTGCTGTAAAGCGAGTTCAAGATTAATTGAATGTTGTTCAAGTGCATAAAAACATTTTGACAATTCATTGAAAGACTTGTTGTTGACATTTTCAGATCTTTTTTAAAGCTCTTTTTCAAGACGTTGACATTTTTATACTTCATCCAAGTAATCACATTACAAATTGGTAACTTCATCAAGCTTTGTATACACACCAAGTATAGCATTCATGTGATCGGCATAATAATATTCCGTGGAGAGTCGATCAATTTCATTCAAAAACTGTGTGTTTTGAGTTTCCAGTTGAGATTTAAGAGAGTCTACTTCGAGTTCAATAGAATTAAAGTATCTCAAATCATCAACCATTTCCTCTTTCAAACACGAGTGAAAATTTTCAAATTTTGCCAAAATTACACTAATTTAAGGACTAAAATTTCCCTCAATGGTGTTTTGAATGAATGGGTCTATGGTACCAAAATATGTTCGTTTAGCAATTGTTTGTTTGCAACGTTCCACTCCATCAAAAATCATGTCAACACTATTTTTAATCTTGAGAAGTTCTTTAGAGCTTTTACATTTTTATCCCACGGAATGGATTCATCCATCCGTATTTCTAACAAAGTTGTTTGTTTATTAAAAGACTCTTTTGAAATTCTATTTCTGACAGGTGTATGACTTAATTTTGACTTTTTTGAAAAAGATCGTTGTTCAGCAGACTTTTCACGTTCTGGAATGAACAAATAATAAAGACTATTCAATTGCTTATAATCAAAAGGTTTGATTAAATCACTCAATTTTGATTGACTTTCTTGGGCAAGATGAATCGATTCGTCAGATTCAGGAGCTAACATTAAGGCAAGATTATCATTATAGAAACCTTTATCATACAGACGAGGATTCTCCCTTTGAGCTTTCTTGAGGAACTCAGGTTTAACAAAACTCGTTTTACAATTACGATTAAGCATATTCATTGTTTGAACAGATTGACCGGTTTTATATACAATATCATCTAAAACCTTGATTTTATTTTCTAAAGCAGTGACTTTTTCAAGTTCTTTGTCTTCACGAGTTTTGTAAAACTTTTTATGAGCCTCTTTTTCTTGTGACATTATGGAGATTGACTCTTGATGTGCAACAAGCTCTTGTTTCATGTCTGAAATCGTTTGATTTAAATCATTTATCTTTCTTGTGTATTCATTAAATGATTTTTCAGAAGACATTTTGTATGAAATTAATTCCCCTTTAGCTTTTGCACAATCAAGTTCAACCTTCGACGCATAATTCACATCATGATATCTATCAAGTTCATCTTGGAACTTTTTGATGTCTTTGAACATCAACTGATTAGTCTTTGCTAGTTCAGTGTTTGCTTCTTTGAAATGATTATTTGATGATTCTAAACTTTTATTTATGGTTTTGAAATCCTCAATTTCACGTTTTAATTTATCAACTAAAGTCTTGTTTGATGATTCTAAAAATTTATTACGGTTTTTACTGTCATTAATTTCACATTTTAGTTTCGCAATTAACGAAGCAAGCAAATCACGTTCTCTAGCAAGATCATCATCATCATGGTCAACCTCTCCTCCATTTTACTCATATCCAGTGAATCAATAATAACATTAGAGTCATCATGTTCCACCATATATGTGTCATTAACAGATTCAGGTTGCTCAAGATGTTCTCTGTCATTGGCAAACACATTATAGTTATCATCATCATTTTGTACCTTCTACAACGGTTCATAAAAGACAGGTCCAGAATTTTCAGCAACATTTGGAGAAACCTCTTCAATTCGTGCCATGTACATATAATGTGCTTCTAATTCATGATCTTTAGCTTCCTCATCAATGTCATCCCTCCAATCAGCTTGATTTGCATTCAACTGAAATCCAGCTTCCTCTTGCTTACACAATAGCATTTTCTCCTTATGATAAGCTGCATCCTTTGCCCTTTTCGGTTTTTGACATTCCATTGCTACATGCCCATATTCCTTACAGTTATAACACTGAATCCTAGACTGATGTACTACTTGTGTTCCTACAGTCTCCCTAGCCCTAGCAACATTCACTACCCTCTGATTATCATACCCAGTTCCTCTGTTAATCCTTGGAGAATTATCCTGATTTGTTCGACTGGTGTTTGATGAAGTTCTGAGGTTGTTGTTGGTAGGTTTGTAGATTTTATTGAACGCTAGAGAAATTAAATCCATGAGTTTATCAATCTCCTTCTCCTTTGACATTTCATCATCTTCAGCAACCATAACAGGTTCTTGAGCATAAGTAGGTGTAGGATAATTGACAATTGCTTTTCCTCTGTTTCTGGTAGCAGCTTGTGGTTATCTTGTTGAGAAATTTTGAGTGTAGTGAGTGGGATGGTTTTGAGGATGGTAAATTGGTTGTTGTTGAGCAACAAGTGCAAGTGGATTAGCAGTACGTGCTAGTCTTTCAGCTCTTAACTCATTTGCTTCATTCTGGTGTTGCTTCAAAATGTCATAGAGTTTGTGATAGGAAACAGTCTTCAACTCTTGACTCTGCTTAACAAGCGTCACAAACCTCTGCCATTCTGGTCGTAATTAAAGTAAGAATTGAACATTCACTTGATGATTGGTAACATCACATTTGTTTCTGACAAGCTCATTCATCATCTTGTAAAACCTTGAGTAATACGATTCGAGTGATTCACCATCTCGTGATGTGAATTTTCCAAACTCTCAATATAAATTGCTTCAACAAAATGGCCAAACCGCTACTATAATAAAGCAAACTGCTACAAGTACTTTGTTTTGTTTTCTAGCTCGAAATTGACTTGCAAACAAAAAGCTAGTACAAAGTATGTCTAACCTCTACAATCAAACTGCTAAAACAGCTTTAGCTTCAGCATCTAATTGTTTCCTTACATCATCTGAAATAGTCTTGTAAGTTTCCATGAACCCTTTTGTAGTTGTTTCGGAACTACCTTCTGTAACTGAAACTGTCTTCTCAGTCCATTTGAACTTGTAGGGTGGATTCTGGAGACAATAGTGGATGAGTTCATTGTTTGGTTTGGTGTCAATGTATCTCTTGATTCGGGATTTCCACTGAACGTAATTACCAGGTGCTAATATTGGTGGACGGTCTTTACCTCCAGATTCCATGATAGCATTATGAAGTGCATTTGATGTTTGAGTTTGCAAATTGTTATTGGGATTTGACATTTTGATGTTGTTGTGAGTGGATATCGGATCTTAAGTGTTATGAAGTGTTGATTTGATTGTGGTTTTAAATGAATTCAATTAACTTCCACGGGATTTTACAACTCTATGATTTAAACCGAGAAGAAAAGTTACTTGTCAAGATTTTACAAAATTAATAGAAAAACCGTGAATGAATAATTGCTTGAAGTTAAGGTTTGATGTTTGTTAATTAATTGTATTTTTAAGTCCAAAGTCCACGGCTAATTAAAGTCCAAAATCCAAAGTCCAATTGTCCAAGGTTCGAAATATTCAAGGTATTCAAACAGTGAGTTAAACCGTTGGACCAGTCAAGTAAATTGTTGGATTAAAATTGGAACAAATCGCTGGCTCAATTGCAACAAACCGCTGCCCAATAAAATGGTTAAACCGCTGGCAAAGTTTTCTTACCAAACCGCTTCCAATTTTAACAAACCGCTGGACATAAAAAAACCAAACCGCTGGAACTTTAACTGAACAAACCGCTGGCAAAAAATGTAAACCGATGGCACAAAGAATTATCAAACCGCTGGCTAAATTTTACTCGGTAAACCGCTGCCTAAAGTTTCCTCAAACCGCTGGCATGAAACGAGTAAACCGCTGCCTTTTAAAAACTTGACAAACTGCTGCGGAGTTTTAAATCGGGCAGAGTAACGTTTAGATTTGGCCAAGAAAAGTGGTAAACCTCTGGATACCTGTCCTAAACCGCTCCTAAGAAAACCAAACCGCTGGCTTTTGAAAACAGGTAAACCGCTTCAACAAAATGGCCAAACCGCTACTATAATAAAACAAACCGCTACAAGTACTTTGTTTTGTTTTCTAGCTCGAAATTGACTTGCAAACAAAAAGCTAGTACAAAGTATGTCTAACCTCTACAATCAAACTGCTACTATGATCTTAAGCTTAAAATAAGCTCGTTTTTGACAAAATAAGCCACGAAAATGAAAGGAATAAGCTACGTAATAAGCTAGTTTAAGCTACTTGTTAGGAATGATAAAAGTGACGATCTTATTGAGATAAAAGTCTTGTAATAAATAGAGAAATAATATTTTGTAATAGGTTAGGTGATAGGCTCGTGACTTAATTAAAGTCACGAGACCCGACAAATAGCTAAAAGCTAAGAGACAGTAGCACTTTGCTCTTCCTTATTATTAGGTATAAATACCCCATCACCACCTCATTAGTGAGGTGTGTCTTCTAATCCCATTCTTATCTTTTCTCTAATCCTCCTCCTCCCTCTTTCTCTCTCTACTTTCTATCTTTCTCTCTCTAGAATAAACATACACACATTACCTAAACACACACTCTATTGCTTATTGATCCTAAAATCAAGACCTAACAAGTGGTACCAGAGCCAAGGGAGTGATTTAGTGTTGTTTAGGAGAGCTTATTCGGACAGCTTATCACGTCAGCTTATTCCGACAGCTTATTTCGAGCTTATTCGAGCTTAATTTGAGCTTTTTCGGTCCTGATCAGCTGTGCTTATTCTGGTTAAGTGCTTATTTCGTGTGCTTATTCTGTTTTTCATCTTATTTTCATGAGCTTTTCGAGTCAAAACTGCATATTTTTTTTGGTCAAACAGTCAAACAGCTTAATCTGGTCAAATCAGCTTATGTTGTGCTTATTTTACTAATTTCAGTTGTGGCAGAATTAGTACAAAGTTTGCTTATTTTTGCTTATTAAGCAAATTCGGAAGTCAAAACTAAGAAAAAACAGTTATAATATCAAATTCGGTAGTTTGACCGGTCAAACTCGGAAAAAGATGTTACAACTTTTGGTCAATGGTCAAACTCGGTAGTCAACGGTCAAGTTAACTGGTCAAACACGTTTTTGGAAAACTCATTTTTGGGACTTAGATCTAGATCTGTGTTTGTATTGAATTTGACATCAAAGAAAAAGAATAAAAAGAAAAGAAAAAGAACAAATTCGATAAGACTTAAAATTGATAAAATTTTTAGATCTAAGAATCGAGTATTAAAGGATAACAAGATCTTAGATTTGTGTTTGATTGGACTTACTTCAAATCTTTAAAAGATTTAAACACTTGTCGTCATGGATCCAAAACAAATTTCGAAACCAAACTCGAAAACAAACTCGGAATCTAATTTCGACAAACTCGGAACCTATTTCCGGATCAGATCAAACTCGGAACGATAAAAGAAATCGATCAAAGAACCTTAGATCTCAGATTTGTGTCACTTTATAAGTTTTTAAACACAACTCATCACAGATCTTTATCAAAGAACCTCATGCAACCTAAGATTTAAAGCAACCTCTCAACATCAACATCAAATCTAATCTAAATCCCATCATCAACTTAATAAACCTTACATCTCAACTAACCAAAGCAGAAAAATAAAACAAAGATCTCAGTTTTTGGTTGGGTTTTCGTGACATCATAATATTTTACACACGAAAATAACCATCTCATCATAGATCTCTTTTGAAGTTCAACCTTCGTTTGATATTCGAAACTAAAAAAGGAAAAACAAAGAACAACTTGTGTCCAAAGTTCACTCTTGTTTTGGTTCATAATCCAAAAAGAAAAACTCTAACAATCTCAGCTTTGGTTTCTTTATTCGTGAACTTCAAGGTCATTTTTACACGGATAAATTACCATATCCTCACAGATTGTTTTCTGAAGTCTTATCTTCAGTTAAATTTTTGAAAGATAAAAGATAAGAATGATAACAAGGGTGTTACGTTCAAACTTTCTTTCGGTTTAACAAAGTCATAAACGAAAAATAAAAACAAGTTGTTAATTTTCAAAACCACAAAGAAAGTACAAGAACAAGAGTGTTCTCATCATCTCCTTTTGTTTCGAGTAAAAAAAACAAAAAAACAACAAAAAGAAACAAAACTTACCTTTGTTTGAAACAATTTTTTATAAACTCATTAGAAGTGAAAGGATAAGGTTGGTCATATTTTGTTTATGAGAAGTGGATGCAATATGCTTGAGTTTTTGTTTGTGTCATATGAGTGTTAATCAAAGAAGAGGTGAGTAGGTGTTCTTTTGATGACTGCGTTTCATTTTGTGTGTAATATTTAGGGTTGTGAGTAAGGAGTGTAGTCTTATACTTCTAGATTTAGGGTTGATTGTTATTGGGCTAGCATTGGACTGGGCTTAGACAAAGTTATTCCAACACAAAAACGTATACACAACTTGAGACAAAATAAAATGAACTAACTTGTGTCCAAAATCTGGATTGTCATGGGGGCATGTAGTAGTATCGTGTACAGTGAAATTTGACATTAGTTTGAATTTGTTGGTGCTATCATGGGTTAAACGTGTAGTGGGTTGAGTTTCAATTTTTAGCGTACGATTTTATTGTGAATAGATTTATCGAGTTGTAACAATTAAAACACCATTTTTGGTTTTATCAAATTTGGTGTGGTAGGAGTTTTATCATTTTCGGTATTCATTTTTCTTGTATTCGTTTGATTATCGAGTTGTAAAAGATTAGTTCTTCATTTTTGGTTTCATCGAATTTTGAGAATTGATTTTGGTCACATTTTCGGTTTTATCGATCTTGTGATTCATTTTCGATTCAAATTTGGTAAAACTCACATTTTCGGTTATATCGAATTTGTGGAGCTCATTTTCGAAAGTGTTCTTTAAACGCATCAATTTCATCAAAATTGTTCACTTTACGGTTTTATCGTATTGTTGATTCATTTTCGTTGAATACCTTTTAGGAAAAATACAATCTTTGATAATCTCGAGTAGGATTTGTTATTTTTTAGTGTTTACCGAAAATTGAACTCATTTAGGAAAATTGTGCATTCAAGATACGTTTTCGATATTAATTTTTTTTAATCAGTTGAAATTGATCAATTACGGTTTAATCGTAATCTTGATTCATTTTTCGATTGATACTTTTGTGAAAACTGTGATATCTGTGAAAATTTTGGCTTGTGTGTGATTGAAGTTTTTGGTTCAAGTGTGTTAGTATTCGGATTGAATTTAGTTTTGAGATATAATTTGTGATTGTGTTTGTGATTGATTTGGTTTGTGTGGAATTGATAGTTTCTGCGTGATTTGGGTTGTGTGATATTTGTCATTGAATTTTTGGGTTTGTGTTGAAAATTACTTGGGTTTGTTGGGATAAATCAGAAAAATGGAATCAAACGAGAATAAAGTTCTTAAAGAAGCAAATGATTTGTTAACCAAAGAACTAAACACATATAAGGAAAAGGTTTGGGTTTTAGAAAAGACAAAAGGAGATAAAAACTATTATAACGAATATATTGAGGCTGATCGAAAAGCAAGACGATTAGATCAGGAGGCTCAGAATCAATTTATTCATGATAGAGACATCATTCGAGATTTAAAATAACAATGTGATAAATTGGACTTAGCTGTTATTGATTATAGAAGACAAAAAGAGGAATGTCAAAAGACACAAACAATTTTCAAACAAAAACAAAGTGACAAAGAGGAAAAATATCTTAATGACATTCTTCAGTTGCAAGCTAAAAACAAAGATCATGAAAACGTTGTTTGAAAAATAGGCAAATCAACTGAAACACTTCAGTTGCTTACAAATGAACAAAAAGCTTTTCGGGATAACTTACGTAAGTCGGGTTTGGGATATAATGGTCCTTATGTTCTTTCACATGCTAATGCCAAAGTTTCTAAGTTGTATAGTGCTTATGAACTTCGTGATGAGAATGAACAACTGCATGTGTTTGATTCTGAGGATACTCTTGAGGATGCTGAAAAGAGTCGATTAAAAATAAACGAGTTTCAAAAAGATGAAAAAGTTCAAGAGTTAAAGATAAGACCAATCGATTACGGAAGATTAAACAAACTTTATGATGACTTTGTTCCTCAAAAGGAACTTTCTGCTGAGCAAAAATATTTTTCATCTTCTTTTATTTCTTTTGACAAGACTTAAATGCAACTTCTTATATTCCGGAATCAATGCCGAGTGAGTCACCTTTGATCAAAAACTTGGATAGAATGAAAAAGTGTTTTGAAACATTGTTAGAGTTACTTCAAAAGAATTGTAAAAGAGAAAGCATTTTTTTTCACATCTCCCGCAGAAATAAAACTAAATGACTTTTGTCAAGATCAAGTAAAACCAATTGTTAAAGAGTTGCATATCTATTTTGAAGCCTTTAAGAATAACTTTCAAAGTGATATAAAAGAAATGAAAGATGTTTTTGATTCTACAAAAAGTGAACTTTGTGGACTAAAGAAGCAAAATAAATTTTTAAAAGATCGACTCTTGGAAGCATCCTTAGCTGAAGATGTAAAGAATCTTGTCATAACCTCTTGTGTGGAGATTGGGAATAAGGATTTACAAGATGAAACTGAACGAATTTCAAAAGAGTCAAAAGATGTTTCAAATGAGTGTAAAACAGCTGATACGTTTTGTAATGATGCATGTGATGTCACACAAGAATTGTCAAAAAGAATTGTTGAATTAAAAAAAAGATTTGTCAAAATTTGAGGCAAAAGGTATTGCTTTTGAAATCGCACTTCAGTACAAGTCTCGAGAAAATAACTCTTTGAAAATATTGCAAAAAGAAAATGAATTTTTTTTGGAATCATTGCAAATCGAGAATGCTCATTTGAAACAGACTTATAAAGATTTGTTTGAGTCGGTCCAAAGGTCAAAAGTTGAGACTAATCAATGTGATGAAGTCAAAGTTAACTTCAATTTTGATGACAATGAAACTAAAAACATTGAGTTGGAACATCAAGTTGCTTCATTACTTAAAGAGAATGAACACTTGAAGTTGGTTTACAAGAATTTGTTTGACTCAATCAAAAAGCCACGAGTTTAAAAAAAATTTGAGGGCAACATTGTCTGAATTCTCGGTTAATTACATTTTCGGGAAAAAAGATACCTCTCCAAGCTTAATTAATGAACTTGAAAAGGAATAGGAGGAGAATATTTGTGAAAATGCAAAATGTGAGTTTCAAACAAAGATTGTCGAGCTTGAAAAGGTTTTAACTCAAAAGACAAAAGATTTTGATGATGTCAAGCTTGAATTGTCAAACAAAACAGCTAAATTTGAGGCGTATTTTGAAAAACTTGAAAAAATAAAAGTTGTTCTTGAACGACAATTGGCTCGTAAGGTTGATGATTCTAAAGCTGAAAAGGATCAATTTTTGAAAGAAATGAATCATTTGAGAACTCAATTGGAAAATCTTAAAGGAAAGTCTGTAGAAACTAAGTTTGATAAATCTTTAATTTTGGGAAAACCACCAGCTGATAAACTGTTGATAAACTCTCAAATTTCAAAATCATGGTTTTCTCCCAAAGTTGTTGTCCAAAAGGGTTTGTCAAAACCAGTCACTGCACAGTCTTTGCCTAAAAATGAAAAAGATCGGCTTTTGAAACGAATTGCATTTTTAGAATCAAAATTGGCATCACAAGATATTCACTCTTGTCAAAAAGAATATCATGAGTTGAGAACTTCGTATAATGCTTTAAAAGTAAGGTTTGATTCTCTTAATCAGAAAAGGAGGGAAACCAATGTTTCAAAATCTTCAAAACCTAAAGTAAGTGTTTCAGAAAAGGTTCACACAGGTGAATCCTCAAAACCGTTTTCAGAAAGGGTTTCTCAATTTACAACCTATTCTTTACAAAAAGATAGGAAGTTTTCTAAGAAATCTCAAAGTTTTGAAACAATTACTCCTCAAAAGGGTTTTAGGACAAGAGTTTCAAATGCAAAGAAACAATCTTTTGAAACATCACACTCTCGTTTTACACTGGTAAAACAAGTGTGGAGGTCAATTAAGGAATCTCAATCTTTTGAAGTATCTTCTTATCAAAAGAGGTTTAAGACAAGAACTTTAAAAGGAAAGAATCAAGTTTTTGTAACTCCACACTCTCGTTTAACATCGGTAAAACAAGTGTGGAGACCAAAGCAAAGTCATTTGAAAACTTTCAAATATTCTAAATCAGAAATGCTTTACAAAACAAGAATGACTCGGCTTTGAAAAACAAAAACAAAGGAAGATTTTCAAATGCTTCAACATGAATTTTCAGAATAATACATCAAATGACAATGACAATTGGAAATCTTCTTCGTCGACAATATTTAAAATTTCACATGAAACACCGAGTTTCAATAATAAATGGAAAATCAAAAAGGATTTTAAATCTTCGTTGATTCCACGAGAGTTGTTTTCAAATGAAACACTGGTTTTAATTCATCATTGGAACTCAACGTCTTTACATCGACTTGACACAACTTTCAATTGGTTTTTAAAATTTGGTAAACCCGTTAGCACCGTGCTTAAATGGGTTCCAAAGGTTGTTGTCTAAATTCGATGTCATAATGGCTTGTAATCATTTCAGATTGCAACCCGTGCCTCAAATAAAAGGAAAATGTTCGTTTCAGTACATTTATCCTAACAATGAAAAGAGAAATCTTTTCGGTCTTGAGCTATTCAAACAAAACATTCAAAGTTTTGTAGCTCAAGTCAATGGTTTGTAATCAAATGTCAGTTTACAACCCGGTTTTCAAATAAAAGAAAAGTGTACGTTTCAGTGCGCTTTATCTTCAAAAGAAGAGAAATCTTCTTGTTTTGAGCAAAACATAATCAACTTTTTCAAAAAGATTTTCAAAAATGTTTCAAAAGTTTGCTCATCAAAATGGCTTGTTATTAAATTTCAGATAACAACCTGGTTTTCAAATAAAAGAAAAGTGTACAATTTTGTGTGCTTTAACTTTAAAAAAAGAGAAATCTTCTTTGTCTTGAGCAATATTTATCAGAATTTCTTTCAAAAAGTTTGCTCGGGACATACGACTTCTAAGTAAATGCCAGCTTAGAACTTGTTCTTCAAATAGAGGAAAGTGTACATTTTTGTACATTTATCCTCACAACGAGAAGCTTACAACTTCTCGGACTTGAGCTATTTCATTAAGATATTCCAAATCTTGAGCTCAAGAAAAATGGTATACAAAAGTTTGAACACAAATTTTCAAGAATTATTCAAAAAGATTTTTCAAAATCTTTCAAATTGTGTGTTCAACACTCCATTCCTCAATAAACTTTTTGATTTATGCTATTTTTAGGGGGAGTATAAAGGAAAATGTTTTTTTAACAAATGAATAATAAATGATATAAAAAATAGTTGTTGTCAAGTGTGTTTATATTGATAAGCGTGCAAATGGTGAAGATTGTGTCTGGTTACGACCGTTTCCTGAACTTAACAGGATGAGGAGTGAGCAATCTACTGACCATACGTTTTAGATATCGACATAGTTTGACACAACTAGTTTTTCAAGTTTGTTTAAAACATTCAGAAATGTTCCAAATCATAATCATACTATATATTTTTTTCTCCCATGTACTTTTAAAAAACTCATATAGCTATTTTAATCCATTGATATCAAAAATATCATATGGGATGCTATTTTTGAGGGGGAGTAAATTGGATTAAAAAGTGATCTAAAGACTTAAAGTGCAATAAACTCTTTCCTCCTTGTGCAGAAGTCTTTCATTTATGATGCATAAGTGTAGGGGGTATTTCTCAAAAGTGAAACTTTCAAAGTGTTAAAAGTTTTGATTTTTATCAAACACTTTGATTGATTTTCAAATGGTTTTATGGTTTCGATCTTAATACCCAACAACCAACTACCTCACAATGATCAAATAAGAAATAAGGTGGTAAGGTTAGGTATTATCCCATGATCTAACCAGAACCGGAGGGATCTATCCAAGGACATTCCATA
The DNA here is from genome assembly GCA_026074375.1 of Tanacetum coccineum. Taxonomy (NCBI): domain Eukaryota; kingdom Viridiplantae; phylum Streptophyta; class Magnoliopsida; order Asterales; family Asteraceae; genus Tanacetum; species Tanacetum coccineum. The sequence continues at coordinate 27,088 of BQNB010084172.1, forward strand.
GATAGAATAGAAGTCCTTAGGTATGATGAAGTAGAATGAAAATAGGAATAATGTCAACTAAGGCATGAGCTATCATCGGAACAATCACAACATGATGATAGTAATGACGTCTTGGTGGACATTGAAGGGGTTGAAGAATGAAAAAGAAATGATGTGTAAAGGGTGAAAAGAAAGAAGCCCTCCACAATCATTAGGCAGAAACCGGGTCAATACATAATCTATCGAATATCACAAAGATGATATTTGGTATTGAAGAAAGACATCATGGACCCAGTGATGCAATGCACAACCCTTCCCAGCCACTCAAGATTCTCTCAAAAGAATTCTTGTTTCATTGTCACGGAGATTAAATGCATAATCTATCGACTTCTCACTTCGAGATTGTTGATATTGAAAAGGTGGCAGTCTGCTCCAGCCTCCGATCACTAAAACCAAAAAGCACTAATTGAGTCTAGAGCCAAATGAGATCATATCATCAAATCTCACATAGGACACAAAAGTACATTTGTATTAAACATCAATGATACAAAAGGTACAAGAGTCGCTTATATGTCTATGTGACATTGCATGTCTTTGTGACATTGCGCGGAACATTCAATAGTGATACTTTAATAAAGTATTCACGATGATGAATGGAAATCCTACCAGTGCTAACATCAAGCCAACGCTGAACGTAGGTCACTAATTTGAAAATGATTGCTTAATGATTCATTTTAGTGTTAACTAGCAATCTAAGTGATCTAGTAGTTATCGTGTTCTTTCGGAATTTGTTTTCGAAAAACACAAACAACATTTCCTTGATTTATTCAAGTGAAGTGTTGGATTTCCAAGGTCACTTATGATGTCACATGATTGATGAAGGGGGATTGTTGGGATTGAAGTTAGTAGTTGACTCTCATGCTTAGACTTCACTCCATACATGACTTCACTATTGAATATTCAGGAGTAACAAGATTATTGTTAGGAATTTTGTATAACAGACTTAATTATGTTAGTGTTATAGTTAATTCTGCTAGTGTAATAGTTAGTACTGGTAGAAGGTTTATCATAGTTAGTATTGGCAGTATTAAATAGTTAATACTGTTTATGTAATAGTTAAAAATGCTTACGCTGAAATTAGTTAGAGTTAAAGATATGCATGAGATATCTTAGGAAAGGATATGCATTATCTTTATACAAGTTTTGTAAAGCCCATTAGGGTTTCCTTAGTCTATAAAAGGATCCCTAGGCATAGTCAGTAGATCAAGTTTTAAAAAAATATCATAGAGATCGTATAGCAAATCATAGTTTGTAATCTGTGACTTAGGCAGATTCAAAGTTCAATATAAAATTTGATTATATTCTTCTTTACATTGTTGATTAAATTCCGCGTAATCAATAGTGGTTAATCATTGTTTCATCATTGTTCCTTTATATTTATCTAAGGCAACAAACCCTTTACAAGCTAATGGTTAAGATCCATTAAGCAAAGGGATCCTTCAACCTCTTATCATCGTTAACAATAAAGTCGAAAAAGATAATCCTATTAAGAAATCAAAAAAGGGCTATCACATGGTCGAAACAAAAGAATATCCATTTCGTGAGTACATACCAAAAATACCATACCCTTAACGTTTAAAAGTGGATCATTCCCACTTGAACCGTGTTGTTAAGGAATCTTAAATCAAGTTAAGTGTAACAACAACAATAATAATAGTAGTAATAGTAAATAATAATAATAATAAACCTATAAAAATACTAAAAAAT
>BQNB010084173.1:0-28833 GCA_026074375.1 Tanacetum coccineum
TAATAGGACATGCACTATCAAAGGGAGAGGTAAAGTGAAGATACAGTTGCATGACGGATCAAGCTTTATACTGGAAGATGTCAGGTATGTTCCAGGGTTAAGAAGAAGTTTGATTTCATTGGGTACTCTTGAAAAAGAGGGTTATACTGTGAAGATGCAGATGGGTAAAATCAAGGTGATCAAAGGTTGTCGGGTTATGATGACTGGGATCAGGAAAAAGAACTGTGTGTATACTTTGGAAGCAAAAGTGATGACTTTTGGTGTACAAAATCATGGAGGTTCAAAACAAGTTGGGTTCAAACAACTTGGTTCTAAACAAGTTGGGTTCAAATAACTTGGTGTTAAACAAGTTGGGTTCAAACAACTTGGTTCTAAACAAGTTGGGTTCAAATAACTTGGTGTTAAACAAGTTGGGTTCAAACAACTTGGTCCTGGTGTTGAAACAGGAGTCCATGAAGTACAAGATGAAAAACATGTTTGGTTTGAGGTGGAACTGCAGGGAGCTCAAGGGGATCGTAAAGCCGAGGTTTTTTAGGTTAGTAACGATGACACTACAGTGGCTTAAAGATGGTTGGAGGACAAGCAACCTGAAGAGAAGACAAACACGGACTGCTTGGTAAAGGAGCAGGAAAAGGTACACCTTGGTATAAAGGTGGGGGAAAACATTACGGTAACTGGAGTACCTGGTCAAGAGAGTGCAGAGGGTAATGTTGCTGAAAAGAAGAAAGTGAAGGAGTCTATGAAAGTTAATCTAGGGAAATTACTAAAGTATAAGGCCTGGTTAACAAGGCGGTCCCCGGTTCGAGGTTCCGGATGAAAATGCTGAGTATCGATTATGTTTAAGTGTTACTCCTAAGGTGAAAATTGTTGTATATTAGGAATAAACTTAAACAAAGGTTAGGGGGTTAAGTGTACATTGTAATTTAGATTAGGAATAGACTATAACTAGGATTATTTAATCTTGCCTTGCAAGGCAAAGGAGTTTCCTATTTGATTTAGGAAAGTTTTTTTACCCCCTCATCCCTATAAATAGAGATGAGGGGGATGCTAGTTATTCATTCTTCTTTCTCGTTGTAATAGCTTTATTAGGGATTTAATAAAGTTTTGGTACGAGGGTATACCGTGTGCATATATTTGTCGGTTTTTGTAGTCTCTTGTGTGCGCTATTTATGCATGATACAACTCGCGATCTAGCGTTCCGCGATCGAACTTCGGGTTTGTTGTCGTTATCGTACAACACTTGGGATATTGTTGGAGGTGATGTTTGTAAGGTGGTAAATGACTTCTTTTCGAATGGCAAGCTCTTGCAAGAAATCAATCACACAATTATTGCATTAATGCCTAAGGTTACTACTCCTTCGTGTGTAAATGATTACTGTCAAATTTAATCCTATAATGTTATTTATAAATGCATAAGTAAAACCGTTACTAACCGAATAAAGGATGGGTTAGATGATATTGTTAGTGAAAATCAATCTGCATTTGTATTGGGGAGGTCTCTATCGGATAATATTTTACTCGCACAAGAGTGAATGCATAATTATCAGGTGAATCATGGTCCTCCTAGATGTACGTTCAAGATAGACATTCAAAAAGCATATGATACAGTTAATTGGAAGTTTTTGGAAGATATTTTGTAGACGGTTGGTTTTCACTCAGATATGATAAAATGGATATTGGCATGTGTCACTAGCACTTCTTTCTCTATTAATGTTAATGGCGATTTACTTTTGAACTTTCGTGGGAAACGAGGGCTTCGTCAAGTGATCCTATGTCACCTTATTTACTTACTCTTGTAATGGAAATCCTGACGCTGATTTTGAAACGCAAAGTCCGAGAGGATAGAGAGTTCACGTACCATAACAAGTGCAATAAGCTTAAGATTATTAATATTTTTTTTACTGACGATCTTTTAATGTTTGCTCATGGTGATGTGCATCAGCTAGAGTTCTGATGGAGGCTTTGGAAGAGTTTAAAGATGTTTCAGGTCTCGTTCCTAGTATTCCCAAGAGTACCATATTTATGTGTAATGTTCTTGAGCATGGGAAGGCGGAGATACAGCAACTTATGCCATTTGAACGTGGCTCTCTTCCTATCAAGTACTTGGGTGTTTCGGTTATTTCTTTAAGACTTTTGTACAAGGATTCTAAAGTCCTTGTCGAGCGTGTTCGTAAACGTATTGGAGATTAGAAGAATAAGTGGTTATCTTTTGCAGGGCGTCTTCAACTTGTGCAATCAATTTTGTTGTCTATGCATCTTTATTGGGCGTCCGTTTTCATTCTTCCAGCAGGTTTTATTCATGATATCGAGCAACTTATGAATGGTTTTTATGGTGTCAAGGATATATGAAACAGGGGAAAGCAAAGGTTTCTTGGGACGATATTTGTTTGCCAAAACAAGAAGGAGGGCTTGGGATTCGAAAGCTTGGTATGTTTAATATTGCGTTGATGTCATCACATATATGGAATCTTATAACCCATAAAGAGTCCTTGTGGGTGAGATGGATATACAAGCTAGAAAACCATACTTTTTGAGATGTTCGGTTACTAACAAACTTGAGATGGGATGGCGTAAGCTCTTGCAAATTCGTAACCTTGTTAGACCTCAAGCCTGTTATAAGCTTGGAAATGGGGGGGTAAAGCTTCTGTTTGATTTGACACATGGACGAACGCTGCCCATTGATGAATCATGTGACTTATAGAGCCTTAAGCAGCGCGAGTTATGATTCTCATGAAACAGTAGCGGATGTTGTGGCGAATGGTTCATGGACGTTGCCAACTACCTGGTATAACATGTTCCCATTATTATGTCAAGTAATATTCCAGTTTTAAAGTAAGACCAGGATGATACACTCCAATGGAAGTCACAAGATGGTAAGTTTTCTTCTTTTGCCATTAAATATGAATGGCATTTTATTCGTGCGTGTGGTAACGAAGTTGATTAGGTTCATCTTGTTTGGTCGAGTTATACCATTCCTAAACATGCTAGCCACTTGTGGCTTGTTATGAGGAAAATACTTCTTACTCAAGATAGAATAAGACAATGGGATGTCGTGATATCGACTTAACCTTGCTTCGTTGTCTAGTATGTAAAGTGCAACCCGATTCTCATGACCATCACTTTTTCGAGTGCTTTTTCCCTTCGCAAGTGTGAAACCAAGTTTTAAACATGGCTGAGATGAGTTTGTTTCTTCAAAATGGAAAGACGTGTCGTGGTTACTTCCTATTGCCAAACAAAACAAGGTAACGACTATTGTTGGTCGTTTTATCGTGGCTGCAACTTCTTATTTCGTTTGGCAGGAATGAACAATAGAATTCATGGTAAAGTTTCAAGGCAACCTGATCAAGTGGCAAATATTGTAGTTGATATGGTTAGATTAAAGTTAGCTGTCATTCGTTTCAAGAAGAACATTCATGTGGACCAAATGAGAATAATATGGAAGATTGCAAGCATTTCCTCCAATGAAGGTTGATTCGTGAGCTTGCTAGAGGTCATCGATATGTATAGTCTATTCGCTTATGTCATCTAGTATGTAGTTTTTTCTTCTTTTGGTTGTTATGCTTTTGAGTGTCTTCAAAGCATATTGAGGTTAGGTTTGGGGTGGCTCATTACCATAGTCTCATGTACTTTTAGTTATTATATTCACCGGGTATAAACCTTTTACCACAAAAAAAAACCAAACTATTACCCAAGAATACTGAGTATCTAGTCACAGATTTTTCTAGTGGCTTTACACTTAGCCGAATACGAATCAACATATACACTGAGATTATAATTATCACTTTTATTAATAGAAATCTTTTTTTTTTCAAAAGACTCTTTTTAATACTTCAGAGCTTTAAATACCAACTTCAAGTGAGATTGAAGTGCAGCATGCATATATTGACTTAGAACATGCACTGCAAAGCTTATATCAGGTCTTGTATGTGTAAAATAGATAATCTTTCCAATCAATTTTTGATAATTATTTATAGCTGTCAAAGCATCATCTATTATGACCTGATTTTTCTTTGCAGTCCCTTCTTTAGACTCGATAAGAGTACAACAAGGCTTGTAGACCAACATATGGGGTGTTTCTTTTCTTTTTAGTGGGGAATATTTGTGGGCACAAACCCTTGTTGCATCTTAATTGAGAGAAGCTTTAAAGCTTCCCTCTCCCCAATAAGTGGCTAATTAAGTGGTTCATATGGAACCACTTAATTTAGTAAACACCCCCTCAGACAACAACTCTAAAAGATATTTTCTTTGAGTCAAGTACAAACTTTCATTAGACTCTAGAACCTCAATCGCCAAAAAGTATTTAAGCTTGCCAAGATCTTTTATCATAAACTTTGAGCTTACAACAGATTTGCACTTAATTATTTCTTCTGAACTATTTCCAATTATAACTTTATCATCGACATATACAAGTAAAGTAATCCAATAATAATACCATTTGTATTCTTAGTCAAGAAGGAGAAATCATTTTTACTTTGAACAAATTCATTTTTTTTTATGGAAGAACAAATTCATTTTCAATTAACATATAAGTTAATTTCTCATTTGATTTTCTAGAAGCTTGTTTCAATGCATATGAATAGTTCAATAAAGATCAACAAAAAATCAAAGATCAAATGAACAAATTATGCGAATTCATTTTTCATCAAAACAAAATAACTCAATTTCCACCTTCCTTCTTTATATAAAGTATTTTAAAAAGATAAATTGTTAAGTGACAAAAAATACATCAACGTGACGAGATTTTTTTTATGTTTTAGTAGATGTGCCCTTCGAACACTTTTAAACAAACTTCTAGTTTTCACATTTTTATGAGTATTAAATATTCGCAATACAAAATCACATGTGTTTTTTTCTTATGAGTTTTAAGTTTCAAATCACATGTGATGTTACAAATCACACGTGATGTCACAAATCTAATATGATTTCACAAATTACACGTGATTTTTCATATTACAAATCATGTTTGATTTATTAGGGCGTAAATTTCAACACTTACAAAAAAACTTGAAAAAAAATTCGTTGAAATAATATAGAAGTGCAACTCTAATGAGCGACATCAATGTGTAATTAGTTTTAATTAACGATGAGCGTTTTATGAGATACTTAAATTTAAAAAAGAAGATGTAAGTGTGTTTTTATCTATACTACATGTAAGTGTGTTTTATGTATTACAAGTTTTAAAGCTTGATTTACAACTATTAAATGCATTCACACATAATCATTTCTAATATTAACCCTTACTCAAACGTACAACTAATATAACATATGGTACAAATTAAGCAAGTTACTACCTTATTATTTTAATTATAACCCAAGCAAATAAAAAATGCATTTTTAAACACATATTTATAAAAGTAAATTTTATATAAATCAAAGTCATATTGAACAACAGAAAAACATTGCTCCGTAAAATATGTAGTATCAAAATTGCATAATGAAAAATATTAACATTGGTCAAAAAGTTAAAATATGCGACATCAAATTATTAACATCTATAAATTTATTGTTACAAAAAATATAATAAATTAAAAAATACTGTTCGCCCGCCATCGCAATGCGTGAATACCCTACTGGTTATCGTGATTGAAAAATGAGTAAGAGAATTGTCTCATTTTATCTTTGTTTTTTAAACTTTTTTATATCTTTATTGAACCAAACTCTAAATGCATACATAAAGAATCTTCCGGTCTATATTTGAAGAAAACATAACACTTCATGCACATGTATATATATTATATATATATTACAAAGGGCAGATGCCCCGACCCGAAAAAAATTTAATGCGACCCGCCTTTTTTGACCCGACATTTAATGAGTCATTTTTTTTTCTTTCTTTACATTGACTTTTTTTTAACCTTTTTTTTTCTCAAAAACTTTTTAAAATAAAATTTTTCTTTTTTTTTCTCGGAATACCCTCTCGCGCTGTTTGAGTCATCGGTCTGTTTTTTTATGAATAAACCTTTAAGTTTCCTCAAACCTCGCGCTCCGCTAATCGACCCGTTTTTTTTTTTTTTTATTTTTAAAATAAAAATTTTCTTTTTTTTTCTGGAAATACCCTCTCGCACTGTCGGAGCCATCCGTCTGTTTTTTTATGAATATTTTTTTGTTAACAAGTTTTTAAAATTAAATTTTCCTTTTTTTTTCCCGGAATACCCTCTCGCACTGTTTTAGTCATCGGTCTGTTTTTTATGAATAAAACTTTAAGTTTCCTCAAACATCGCGCTCCGCTAATCGTCCCGTTATTTTTTTTCTCAAAAACATTTTAAAATAAAATTTTCCTTTTTTCCCTCGGAATACTCTCTCGCATGCATTAAATGACCTTTTGCATTTAGTGTGCATTAAATGCACCGGGTTTACCGGGGTGCATTTAATATGCCGGCTCAACCCTAGCGGTCGACCGTTAGTTTTTTTTAGAATGCACCAAAACAGTGCTTTAAATCGGTCGTTGCTTAACGACCGTTAATTTTTTTTTTTTTTACAAAAATATACCTTCTAACACGTCCAACCGAAAACACCGGCCGCCAAACATCCCGTCGCGGAGCGCGGGTGAGCCTAACTTGTTATAGTACATAAACACTTCATGCACATGTATATATATTATAGAGGTCAGTTATTTTGCATACTAGTTTCTCTTTATATACTAAGAGACAGATTTAGACCATTCATTTTATTTGATTAAAAATACAAGATTTAAGATTAAAAAAAACATAGAGGAACCAAAAGTGTAAATTTACTAAAACTCACACTAACCATTCTCTCATTATTTGTAGAGTTGGCATATCTTGCCAAAATTGCAATTAATGAACCTTTTTGACATTTTGTATGTTTTTTTACGTTTTTACGTTTTTTACGTTATGTACGTTTTTTTTACGTTTTTTACGTTCTTAAACGTTTTTGACGTTTTCATACGTTTTCGTCCGCTTCCGCACGTTTTCGTACGCTTTCGCGTGTTTTCATCTATTTACGCACGTTTTCGCTCGTTTTTGTTCTTTTTTAGACGTTCTCGCATGTTTTCTTATGTTCTCGCACGATTTCTTACGTTTTCGCACGTTTTCGTCCATTTTCGCACGTTTTCATACGTTTTCGTCTGCTTTCACACATTCCTTCTGTTTTCGACCGCTTTCGCACGTTTTCTTTCGTTTTCACACGTTTTTGTCCGTTTTTGGACATTTTCTTACGCTTTCGTCCGCATTTATGCGTTTTCGTCGGCTTTTGCACGATTCCGTCAACTTTTGCGCGTTTTCGTCTGTTTTCATACGTTTCGCGCGCTTTTGTCTGTTTTTAGACATTCTCGCATGTTTTCTTATGTTCTCGTACGATTTCTTTCGTTTTCACACGTTTTCGTCCATTTTTTGACATTTTCTTACGTTTACTTACGTTTTCGTACGCTTTCGTCATCATTCGCGTGTTTTCGTCCGCTTTCGCGCGTTTTCCCCATCTTTCGCGCGTTTTCGTCTGTGTTTAGACGTATTTGGCCGTTTTGAGCCATTTTTTGTAGTTATCAATCGGTTGCTTCTGTTTTCATACGTTATCTATGAATGATATTATACCAAAAACCCTAAACCCCTAACTACTAAACCCTAAACCCTTAACCACTAGGTATAATATCACAAGTGACATGTACATAAACTTTAAGATCTATACCAAAAACCCTAAACCCCTATCAACTAAGTATAATATCATAAGTGATATATACATAAACTTTAAAATCTATACCAAAAACCCTAAACCCCTAACCACTAAAACATATATCAAAAACTCTAAACCACTAACCACTATATATAATATCACAAGTGATGTATACATAAACTTTAAAATCTATACCAAAAACCTTAAACCCCTAACCAGTAAACCCTATACAAAAAACCCCAAACCCTGAACCACTATGTATAATATCACAAGTAATGTATACATAAACTTTAAAAATATTACCAAAAATCCTAACACCACTAACCGCTAAACCTATACCAAAAAAATTAAACAACTAACCACTAAACGCTATACCAAAACCCTAAACCACTAACCGCTAAACCTGATACCAAAAACCCTAAACCTAAACCCCTAGCCACTAGGTATAATATCACAAGTGATGTATACATAAACTTTAAAACCTATACCAAAAACCCAAAACCCCTAATCACTAAACCCTATACCCAAACCCTAAACCCCTAACCGTTAGTTGTAATATCACAAGTGATATATATACATAAACTTCAAAATATATACCAAAAACCCTAAACCCCTAACCACTAAACTCTATACCAAAAACTTTAAACCCCAAACTACTAAATATAATATCACAAGTGATATATACATAAATTCTAAAATCTATACAAAAAACCCTAAACCCCTAACCATTAAACCCTATACCAAAAACCATAAACTTCTAACCACTAGGTATAATATCACAAGTGATATATTATAACAACCTGCAATTTTCATAAATGTAAATATCCATCTATTAAGTTAGATGATGTACAATCTATCAGTTATATATGAACTCACCTTTTTCAGGGAAATTTTTTGCTTTATTACATTACATTACTTTGCCAATAACTCAATATGCAATATAACCTGCATAACTCAAGTTAACGGACTCGGATAACCTACATATGGCAATCCTATCTTCATATATGTCAAGCAAACATCATAACATGTCAAGTCAATATCATAATATCATTATTACAAGGTACATTATTCCTAAAAGGTACCATTTGCAACATCATATCAAAACGGGCTTTAAACCATTATCGGATGCCCTAAACCCTAACCTCATGAAAAGGTTAACACCTAAAGTGAATGCACAAGCTACTAAAGCATATGTACAAGTAATATAACATCTCATTTGAAATATATAATCTCTTTAAATCAAAGTACAAGTCCTTAAAAGCTCAATGTATAAGTCATTAAGCTCAATCCCTAAAATAGCCGTTTTACCTCCATTTTCATTCTCATCTCTTCACTATCACTTGTGAGCAAGCTACTACACTCATTTTATAATATGTAAACCCTAATTATCCCATTCATAAACTTTCATACATCTTTTTACACTCAAAACCCTAAACCCTAAAACCGAGCTAGTTTCTAAACCATGACCTGTTTCTTGGCTTTTATCCATTGTAAACCCAAACCAACACTCAAATAAGTTGTAAAAGCTTATTTTACAATCATATTAAATCATTATTTTATCATTACTTTATCATTTTACTTCACTTGTACGTAAAACATATCCTAGAAACCTTAAATATACCTAATTGGTTCATTTAACCCGTTTACTCATTTTAAACCATTCTAATCCCAAATAACCAACCAAAGGCCATTGTAAACTCATAAAATGAGTTTAAAAATTATTACCTATAATTAACTTGGTAATATGCAAGAAATCAAAGCCTAGAAAACCTTAACGAATCCAGAAAATCCTAATTGTGACTTTGACCCATTTTCTCATTTTCTACCCATTTTAACTTAAACCACCTATCAAATCTTGATTATAATCCTTAATATAAGTCTTATGATCAGTAACCTATCATTCCTAATCAAATGTATACAAATTACGAGCTAGAAAACTCAACCCGAACCCTAAATGAGCCCTAGTAAACCAGAAACCAAAACCCTTGCAAAATAACCTATTTTAACTATTTTTATTGCAACCAAGCACCTCAATGACAAGCACCTTACCTCCCTATCTTCTTACAAGCACCTCTCTTCAAATATCTTTCATTTATATTATTTAAAAATTACAAAAACTCCGTGTTTCTTCTAGTGCTTAGCCGCGGCAAAGAAAGAAGAAAACAACACATCCAAGCTAGTTTCTAGCTTAACCAACACATCCTATAGACCCTCCTCATCACCCTCTAGACCTCCTATGTGTCCTAATCAGATCATGAAGCTTGCTTACTCATTATACCTTCAAATGGGTATAAATAGGACTCATATGTCTTCATTTTTCTTCATCCCCCACTTCCTCCTCTATAACCCTTCATAGTAGCAACTCCTTGCTCAATATGAATTCTAATAGATCTTAAGAAGTCTCAAGTACAGAAAGGAAGCAAAAGAAACCAAGAAACGAAGCCCGAGAGTCGTTACTCTAGCCGTACGAAGCCGAAAGTCCCGATTCTGACCCGTTTCCAAGCTATAAGCTCAAACCAGGTTCTCTAAGCTTATATTCTGCTCATGTAACGTCATAATGTTCATATGTTCTTGCTAAAATCATAATATAAAGCTTTGAACTCAAAAACCTAAGTGTTATGCCTTTTTGATCCAAAACCGTACACCCGAAACCCTAATTTCATGTTTTTACTTAAACTATGAGCTAAACTTGTAAACTATTGTTATAATCTATCCTAATAGACTTATATAATGTTAAAATAAGTGCTTTGATAAGTCATGAAAGAAATTGACCTTAAAACCCGTGCGTTTTCATTTTGAAACCCTAATTTGACCCGTTTTACCTTTTAACTTAACGAATCATTAAATTAAACTTATGTTGTGTTAAATCTTCATATTTTAGTTTATTATAACTTATAAATGACTATTGAAATGTTAAATTAAGCTTGCATGATAAATTGGACATGTTTTGTAATTATAATCTATGCAATTGGTATATATCGTAAATTTCAGAAACTTATAACTAAAAGGACTAAAAGTGTCATTTTATCAAAGTTATAACTATAGGGGTCTATTATGTCACTTTTTAAAGTACAAGGTTTACTTGGCATATCAATAAAAGTTGAAGGACCAAAGTCGCAAGGGTCTACTTGCAGTTTTCCAAACCTCAGGGTCTAAAATGTAACATTTTGAAAAAGTGTAAAATCATATTCAAAACATTACCAGACATAACTTTAATTAACGCTCCTCGTGCTTAACATCTCCAGATATTGAATAAAATGCTTAAAACTGCTTATGTTCTAATCCTTATATCATTCATCATCGATGTGCTTTCAAAAATCATGTCCCGGATCCATATCATACCACAATACTAGGGAGCTTCATATTAAGAAGTTTCATCTTGGTACTACGTTCTGTCTGAGTTGTTGGGTTTACGATTTAAAGTGCCCTAGCTCCACAAACGTTTACTAAATGACTTCTAAACTATGATGGCCCGAACGGTGTTATGATAATTTTTATATCAAAACCAACATCGATATCCAAAAACTTATATATACAATCAAACTAAGACTTGCCATATATTAACCCAGGTTGTCTGTGATTGCCGTGTTGAAGCCGTTACTTTCATTCCCTATACATTAGCTATCAATTTCCCTATAACTGTTCAGGTGAGTTCATAGCCTCGCATTTCAATCTTTTTATAAACCCGCGAGGGAGATACATGCTATAAACATGAATGCAATTATTTCTACATGCTATTTCAATTTACTATTGCCTAAGTAACTGCTTTGCCTTTAAGTCCCCATAATCATGAACCGTTAATTACTCTCTGTAGTAAGCGCGAATGTTGTGAATATATATATTTGGGTTGGACTCCCCGTTGGTGTATCCAGTAACGATAACCAATTGCACATCATTAGAAATCACGCGGGTATTTTGGCAAAGGTGCCCGCAGGGGCAATATTATCATTATAACCTAAGGCATCAGATTCATGAGCTAATGGCAATAATAAATTATGTTTTCAATACTGGGTGTATATCAACGTAACCCAAATATCGCATTTGCATTCAAATTATATTACTTAAACCTATGGATTTCACTCAACCTTTGTGTTGACTTTTTAGCATGTTTTATCTCAGGTAACTAATGGCACGGAGTGACGAGGACATGAAGATGGAAAAACCGTTATCATTCAAACTTTATTGTATAGATTTTGGGAACCTCTCGTTTGTAAAAACTCTGAAGAAATAATGAATGATAACTTTACTTTCAAAAACGACTCTTTTTGATTCGTTTTCTATGATTATGACTGTTGTACCTTGAAGTAATACCCCAGATTAGCTTCCGCTGCTATATGTAAAAATGGGGGTGTTACACATATCACGAGGATACATTTTTGTGTTCATATTATTTGTAATATTCCAATTAAAGTTATTAAATTTTGTGAATAATATTGGGATTTGTAGTGTGCCAAAACGCGTTTAGGCTATTTTAAAAGCGTTGATTAACTTGCGGGGTGGAAATGGGTTGGTCAAGCTGCCAAGAAAGCCTTTTGGCCCAACTATTAAAACCTTTTGTACTTTGGGCTGTTCGACATGAAACATAACAATAGTAATGGATTTAAAACATAACAATCATTTTTTGTTTCACTTCGGTTTGGGTTTTTTGTTTATTCGGTTAACACCCAAACAATGAACACCACTAAATTTCATATGAGATTATGAGTTGCATAAATAAATATGCTTATTTGAATTACTCGGCCTACCCAAAATCAGTAAACCTGGTGCGTCCTCATGATCCGAGAGGCTGAGTTTGTTAGACGTTTTCCTCTTATTTGAATCGATTACAGCAATGTCATTGTTGTAATTGAATCTATTGAGAGCAGAACGCCTAGCAAACTCAGCATCTCGGATCACGAGGACACACAAGGTGACTACTGATTCTGGTTTTTGTGATCATATTATTTGTAATATTCGAATTAAGGTAATTAAATTTTGTGAATAATGCTGGGATTTGAAGCGTGCCAAGCGTTGATTAACTTGTAGGGTGGAAATTGTTTGGTCAAGCTTCCTAGAAAGGCCTTTTGTCCCAACTATTAAAACATTTTGAATTTTGGGTGTTTGACATGAAACTTAACAATCGTAATGGATTTAAAATTTATACTTGTAATTTGTATCGCCATTTTCTTTTTATATTGATGTATTTTGCTAAGTCTTGGGTATGTAACATTCACATACCTTATTCTATTTTGTACATACTCTCCTCTAATTATAGTTCATAACTTAGATAAATTTAGAATTTCATAGGATTCGACATTGAGGCATTAGACACATGGAGTCTAATGGTCTTTATTGTGTGTAACAGTACAAATCTGTAGCAAAGAAGTACAACTGTCTATCTATTGTTTTAGATGGCTTTACTCTTTTATTTAATATCGACCATTTCAATACTAAATTGTTTCGTAAACACCAAAAATATAGTCACAAATTACATGTTTTTAGTGTGTGTGGTTGACACCGCTAGAGGCAAGATGGCTCTGCCCCTACGTAAACATGTATACCAATTTGATATTATGGAAAAAGAAGAAAAAACATGTTGAACATGCATATGATTGCAAGAAAAAAGTAAAGTAACATGGGTCTTAATAATGTCTTTCACGGTGTATGATGGAGGTTGAGACGTAGACAACCCTACCCCTACCAAAGGTAGAGAGGTTGCTTACGGTTCTACCAAAGGTGGATTATGACCTCCCACCTTGCGAGGGGTAAGGATGGAAACCACGACCTCTATCTCTAGAGGCGTCAATGTTAACCTATGTCTTTGCTATGGATATCAAGTAGGTGTCGTAAGAAAATTATTTCTTGGGATAACTGGATTCTAATGCCTGATAATTTTGGCATTGGCTAAGTTGTTTTTTTCCTTTGTTTTACCACAAATTGTGAGCTCTGTTCTAGTTTGCTCCTTCTCTTGAGGAGCTTTGTTTCTTGCCTTTGTTTCTTTTGTTTTGTTTTATTGAAATGCCGCTTTTCCAAAAAAATAATAATCTAAATATGTATATGATTGCTCAATCAAATAATCTATTGAAACACACTTCCATTTTGATAAGACCAAATGTAATGAATTTCATGTTCATGTGTTAACACTATTGATCACACGTCATCAACTGGTACAACCCTCCCCAAGCACAAGTTATGAACCAGATTTGTGCTACATTTGGTATATGGATGACCAACAGATTTTTTTTGTTCCAAATGTTATATAGGGTATGTTTGTGTATATATGACGTGTATTTGTGTGATTTGATTGGTGGTAATATGCATGTTTGGTTGTTGATTTGATGAAGAAAATAAATGTAAAGGTGATGGTGATAAATGTTGTCACTATACCCGAATCTAAGGTATTTTGTACAACTTATCTGTGGTCATCTGAATTTTTTGTAAATAATATCTTTACTACCTATAAAAGAAAAAGGCAAAAATCATTAAATTGAAAATGTGAAAACTAAAAACTGAAAAAAAAGATGGAAAAGGGAAGGGTTGACATTCGGAAATTACATAAGATGGAAAAGGGAAGGGTTGACACAAAAAGGGAAGGTATACTCCATTACTACATAAAAAGAGAAGGGTTGAAATACGCTAAAACAATACTCCATTGCAACACAAAAAGGGAAGGGTTGACATACGCTGGAAATTTCACAAAGAAGTAAAGTGTTTTAAGGAATTGTTGTAATCGAATCTATTGAGAGGAGAACGTCTAGCAAACTCAGCATTTTGGATCATGAGGACACACAATGTTACTACGAATACTGGTTTTTTGATAAATTATGTGTAATTTTCGAATTAAGGTTATTAGATTTTGTGAAATTTTGGGATTTAAAGTTTGCCAAAACGCGTTTAGGCGGTTTTAAAAGCGTTGATTATCTTGCGGGGGTGGAAATAGGTTGGTCAAGCTGCCCCAGAAAGCCTTTTGTCCCAACTATTAAAATATTTTGTAATTTGGGCTGTTCAACATGAAACATCACAATAGTAATGGATTTAAAACATAACAATCAGTTTTTTTTGTATCAATTTGGTTTTGGTTTTCAGTTTATTCGGTTATCACCCGAACAACGAACACCACTAAATATCATATGAGATTATGAGTTGCATAAATAAATATGCGTATTTGAATTACTCAGCCTACCCAAAATTAGTAGTAGCCAGGTGCGTCCTCATGATCCGAGATGCTTAGTTTATTAGACGTTTTCCTCTTAATAGAATCGATTACAGCAATGTCATTGTTGTGATCGAATCTATTGAGAAGAGAACGTCTAGCAAACTTAGAATCTCGAATCATGAGGACACACAAGGTTACTAGTGATTCTAGTTTTTGTGATCATATTATTTTTAATTTTCAAATTAAGGTTATTAAATTTTGTAAATAATATAGGGATTTGAAGCGTGCCAAAACGCGTTCAGGCTGTTTTAAAAGCGTTGATTATCTTGCGGGGTTGAAATGGATTGGTCAAGCATAACAATAGAGTGCAATTGCTTGGTGTTGCATGCATGATGATTGCATCGTAAGTGATCTTTCATATTATTCATGCTGATGTTCATTTACCAGGTCGATACTCATTCGTCCTTTAATCGTGCCCCTACAGACATGCATCTAGTGCCGGT
Organism: Tanacetum coccineum; assembly: GCA_026074375.1. Taxonomy (NCBI): domain Eukaryota; kingdom Viridiplantae; phylum Streptophyta; class Magnoliopsida; order Asterales; family Asteraceae; genus Tanacetum; species Tanacetum coccineum. Next base: position 15,268 of record BQNB010084173.1, read on the forward strand.
ACAGTAACCACGCTCCTCTCACCAAATGGCCCTTTGACATCATCTCTCAATCACTTTCTAAATGCATTATTTCCCAACGTTATTAATATTTTTCACAATGAAAAACGTATTGCCACTGAGTGGCCCTCCGTGTTTGTGACACCCTTTGTGCCTCTTCTGTGATGTCTCAAGTTACTAACCCATCATTCGAGTGTTTCTTTCTGATCCACTGAAGAATTCTTCATAGGGCTTGAGCCAATCAAGATTGCTTGGGTACGTTTTCCTCTGCCAAGTTGTACTTTGACACTAGAACTTGCTTTTCCTAGCCCTTAATTGTGTAATGCCCTTTTGATTTCAACTCTATGGTACTTTCTACAAGAAATTGTGAAGCAATCGTCCCAACAGACTACTCCCATCAAAGAATAACCAAACCCTAAACCAAATCACCTCCGCAAGAGCCTTTTTTTTTTTTACAACTGTAAACAATATTTAGGAGGGGTGTGTTGACTGGCTTAATATTGGTGGCTTTGACTCGGTTATATAAAAAGAAATTGGCCTTAGGGTTTATTATAGACTTACCGTAGTGTTGGGTTTTTTTAATTCAAAACGTTAACGAGTGTTAACTTCCTATTAAATAAATTAAACCACTAGGGGGTGAGGAGGGGGAGGGCTTGTGTAGGGGAGGGTAGTTTAATATAATGAGTGGGGGAGGGGTGGGGAGGTGTGGAGGATGGGAGGGGGGGACTATGAGGACTGGTTGGAAATATGTGGTTTTTGTCTTTTTGTGGTTTTGGCTTAAGTTGACCAGTCTTGACTTTGATAAGCTTTTCATTCCACCTGCTCTTTGCCGTGCTCTTCCGTTCCCATGTTCGTGCTTGCCTGGTTTTGACCGTTTTCTTGTGATTTTTGCTTTATCCGTACCTACACAATCATAAAGACAAAACAAGCAGTATTCAAGCATTTAAAGCACAATTTTGTCTTTTTAGGGCCTATTTTCATATAAAATGGATATGTGTTTTCACACATATCAATCAGCCACATACTTGTCTTGGCATGGATAAGACTTCCATCATCCTCTCTGCATGACTTGCAAACCTAAGAAGAAAGTGAGATCCCCCATAGAACTCATCTGAAACTTCTTGTGCATCAAACTTTCAAACTCTGTACATAAATACTTCTTAGTAGACCCAAAGATGATGTCATCAACATACACCTACACTAATAGGATATCACCTTTTTCCTTCTTGATGAACAAAGGAGTTGCCATATCTATCGTGCTCTTCTAAATCTATTTTTCCAATAAGTAGGTAGACAAGGTCTCATACCAGGCTCTAGAAGCTTGATGTAGACCATATAACGCTTTTCATAACCTTATAAACTTTGTCAGGAACTGTGGATCTCAAACCAGGAGGATTGGCAATACATACACCTCCTCTTCAATAGTGCCATAAGAAGAAATTTTTCACATCCAGCTAGTACACAAATAAATGCCATAGGCCCAAAAATAACCTGATTGATTCGATCCTAGCAACATGAGCAAAAAACCTCATCATAAATCAATGCCTTCTTCTTGGTGAACCCTGTCTACCTTCTTGCTGTTTCCTAACAACAATTCATCGTTCATCTTTTTTTTTCTAAAGAACCGCATTGATGTACGCAATGGCCCTCTTAACCATTAGGTGAGAGGTCTACCCAATGTCCAAGGCACCGGTCTGCAATCTAAACATTAGAGCAACTCATCTTGCCGGAGATTCCTCTAGACGGCCGCTTATGATGTCTCTCTGTAGCAATACTCTTTAGTGTAGGTATCAGCCGGTTAGCGTGCGAGTGGGAGATAGGGAGGGTGTTTAGTTGTCATGGGGACGTGGACGCGACATATAAGGATCTAACATGAAGACGATTTTATCTGGGATACGATGCCTGATGTGGTTGTGGATTAGCTGCCTCATCTCATCTCTCTTTTAGGCATTTAATCATGAACCTATGGAGGCGATGTTCTTGAGAGCACTCTTCTAGGTCATTTTCTCTATGTGGGGTGGACACAACATAAAAGTGTGAGTCTCCCTTATGATTTACGTTTAGGGATCAGATCCTTGTATAATTCCTGTTTCTATATGGAAGAGATAGGACACTCTTGAAATTCACTCTCATGATTGCACTCGTCCACGAACTTCATGTGAAGATCAGCGCATCAGTGCAACCTCACGCAGATATTATTCTCTTACATGGCAACAATACTCCCACTAAAGATATCTCTAATCTACGTACGTATAGAAGATTAGCAGTATCCTCCAAATCAGGCATGAGAGGATCAGTAGGAAGATCAGCATTGGGAAGAGTAGCAGCATTAACAGGGATTGATCCACCAAGATTATCACAAGAGGATCCAGCAGCATTAACAGGAGTGAACATCCTGTAGATACTGTTGCCATTAGCATCCTTGTCTTGTCCAAACACACTTTCAAACTCATTCCTTTGGGCTCTTTCTCTTCCTGGATCCATAGTAGTAAAAGAAGAACTAACAGTATTAATTGATGAACTAACAGTATTAAGTCTGTTAGTACTGTTAGTGTTAGTAGCCTCCCCTTGACCACTTTTGTCATCTTCTTTTGCTGGATCCAGAACTCCATTCTTCTTTCCAGCATCATCAGCAACTTCATCTTCTGAGCTCTTTGGACTTTGAGAATCAGAAGTCAAAAATGGTAGGAGTACATATTGTGGACCAGGAACTGTCTTCATTCCTCCTTGTCCTTCATCAATATTTGCTTTGGTACCTGCATTACCATTAGTTTGATTCCCTGCAAAAACTGGTTGATAATTCATAGACATGGTTAGAGTATCAATATCAAACATCCAGTTAGGTCCAGTTCCTGCAACATTTGGTTTGTTTTCAAGAAAATTTATGTGCAGGTTCTCCTCTACAAATCTGGTTCTAGTGTTAAATACTCTAAATGCTTTACTATTGATAGAGTATCCTACAAAGAATCCATCATCAGATTTTCCATCAAACTTACCTAGGTGATCTAAGGTATTTAGGATTGTAACAGGACACCCAAATGGTCTCATGAAGCTTAAGGCAGGTTTTCTACCTAGAAAAAGTTCATAAGGGGTCTTGTTGTGAGGCTTGATAACTAACACCCTATTTTGGACATAGCAAGCAGTATTAACTGCTTCAGCCCAAAAGGTAGTTGGCAATTTGGAATCTGCTAGCATAGTCCTAGCTGCCTCTATTAGTGTCCTATTTTTCCTCTCAGCAACACCATTTTGCTGAGGAGTCCTAGCAACACTAAATTCCCTCCTAATACCCTTCATTTCACAGAACTCATTCATAATTCTATTCTTGAATTCAGTTCCATTGTCACATCTGATTGTTTTAACCTTATGGTCTGTTTGGTTTTCTATGCCAGTTATGAAGTTCTTAAGGATCTCAGGAGTCTCATCCTTAGTGGCCAAAAAGAAAACCCAACTGAATCTACTAAAGTCATCAGTGACAACTAGGCAGTAAGACTTTTTATTTATACTCTTCATAGAAACTGGGCCAAATAAATCCATGTGTAATAACTGTAAAGGTTTGAAAATAGAGCTCACAGTCTTGGTCTTACAGGAGGCTTTGTGTTGCTTTCCCTTCTGACAAGCAACACATGTTTGGTCATTTTCAAAAAGCTTTGAAGGCAAACCTCTCACAAGGTTTCCCCTCACAAGTTTGTTCATAGTTTTAAAGTTTATATGACCAAGCCTCCTATGCCATAAATTAGACTCATCTATTGTAGCCTTTGCAAATAAACAAGTCAAACCTCCTAAAGGAACAACATTTTTTAGATCAAAATTGTACATGTTGTTTTATCTGGGAACTTTAAGCAAGACTTGACTTTCATCAAGTAGCTTAAAGTCAGGAGATTTCAGTCTCGGTGAAAAGAACACTGTTTTTCTTGTCACGCATTTGTAAGACAGAGAAAAGGTTAAACTTAAGTTCCTTTACAAAGTATACATCTTCAAAGTCTAATTTACCAGTCCTAATTTTACCTTTTCTAGTAATTTTACCTCCTTTAGGACTTCCTCCAAATGCAACAAATCCACCATCAATATCTTGATAATCTGTAAGAAAGGACTTGTTTCCAGTCATATGCCTAGAGCATCCACTGTCAAAAATCCCTTGATCCTGTAAAGTATATTGTGGATTACCCTGCACTCACTATAAGAGAATTAGTTTCTCTTGGGGACCCAAGCCATTACTGACTGGAGTCTGCCTTGTAGATCAACATAGTCAAATCTTTTAAGCATGTATGATCCACTGTCTTTAGAGTTATGGTCAATAACATTTCCTGTTGGTCTCCAAATCCAGCATGCTGAGAACTTAACAGCATTTTCCTCATTTCCCTCAGCAGCACTAACTACTGCTATTGACCCAGCAGTAGTTACATTGTTAACCCTAGCAGTATTAATTTTTTCATTAAAATTATTGGTTTTAGCTGCTAATTTTTGGTTAAAAGCCCTTCTTACTGGTGAATGTGCTTTAATATAAGAATATGTTGTGGGTAATGCATCATTCACTTTTGATTTAGGGGCAGCAGTATTAACAGGATCAAAGCGATTTGATGTTTCTTTTTGCCATGCAAGGGTCTCCGATTTGAATTGCTCCAAATTGGCTTCAACATCATTGATCCTCGTCATGGCTGATCAATAATCTTCGTCAGTAATTTATGGATGTAAATAGTGATCTAGATGAATAGTGATCTGATGAATAGTAAACAAATTTGAAACCCTAGAATCAAAATAGCTCTGATACCAATTGATATGAACCGGATCGATAATAGAATTGATAGAAGAAAATAAACAAGATAGATGGTTTATGTTGAGAAGGAGAGGGTGTTGGTTGGGGTTCAGTGGGTTGTTCTGAACCTTCACCCTCAGGTACTTGGTGTGGCACCAACATAAAATTAAAGAGTGGAGTGATTTTTCCTGAAAACTTTACACCTTTCCTAGACATGTTTGAGAAAACCTTTTAAGTGTAAGCTGGTGTAACATAAACATCATTAAAAGGTTCACGAAGCTCAATTTGATTATTCAAGAACACCATTAAATCTGTGGTATACATAAGAAATTTCTTTTTAGAAGTATCCAAGTTCCTCAACATACCATCAAAGATAAGTTTAGAAAAGTTAAACTTTTAATTTGTTGCCAAACAAATAACAGCTGAAGCAATATTTGTTGAAAACTCATTCCAACTTGTATATGAAATTTATATGTCTAACTAATGCCGTAGAGTTCCTTTTATACACCAAGGAAAACCGTAATGGGCTTACAAAATGTATGAAGAGATAATGCATATCTATTCCTATAATAACTCATGCTAGCTCCTTAACAGTAGCTAAAACTTGCTGTCTAACTTAACTACTAACAGCACTAACTATACTGGCAGTTCTAACATGTATTGGCAGTTAATAATATTTTCTAACTATACTGTACTAATACTTAGTCTATTTTCTTGAATCTTAGCATTCTTCATCAGCAGCCACTAAGTAGAACGGGCAGTAGTAACTTGTATAAGTAGCAACACTAAGTTGTAGGACCTTTTGAAACCCAACAATCCTCCCCTAAACATGATGTTCACTTGTTAACCTACATGTTTCTTCAATTTGAGCTTCTTGAACACTAGGAGGATGTATCCAAACATACTGCTACTCTTTAATCTGTTTTTTCTTGAACTCTTTTGTTACCTAGTAAACTTGAAATTCTTTAGCTTCCAATCTTTGGTCACCATCTTAGCATCTCAGCAACACAGCTTACTCCACTTAGTTGTATTTGTAGTTTGGCCAACTACCAGCCATAACGGATTTGATATTTTCTTTACAGTAGCCGTTTGTCTGGAATTGCAATGCTTCATTGCAATATACATGGTGCATTGATAACCATATAAGTTTGTAGTAAACTATCTACTATCAAGGATTTGAGGATGTCTTTTACCAAGAGCCGTTTGTTTGGACTAGCCTACTCTTTGTTGCTGAAGCATGGTGAGTTGAGAAACAATATAGTTTTTAGCAAACTATCAGCTATTAATGGATTTGAGAAGTCTTTACCAAGAGCTGTTTACTCTGGACTAGCCAGTTCTTGATGTCTATTAGACATGGTGAACTGATGACCATTTGTTGTGTGGTGATAAAACCAACACTTAAATATCCTTCTCACCTTCATCATGGCTTCCATACTCATCAATATGCTTTTGAATAAATCTAAGCAGAGTATAAGCATCTTCACTTGCAGTCCCAGCTACTAACCTTAAAGAAAGCATTCTCTTAAGTGTTTCTTTTGTGAGTGGATACTTCCTCTCTACAAGCATATAAATCTTAGTACCATCTTCTAGTATCAAGGTATGAACACCACAATTTTCATAAAAATCCCAGCTCTTAAGATTCCATCTTTCTTGATTCTGCCAGAGTCTATCTTCTGCATTTGCATCAAACATTATCCTTAAATCTCCCCAAAGAACTAGATCAACACCTTCTGGAGTAGTTGTTTCAAATCTCTTCATCACCAGATTATATAACTCCTCAAGATCTAGCCTATCAAACCTTGTCACCATTTTAGAAAAGGTTTTAATCCACCTAGAACTTCCATCATACAATCTAAAGATTCTATAGTAGATGCACTATGCTCCATGTCTGTCAAAATCATAGAATTTTGATTCCCAGTTAATAATTGGAAACCTCTTCTCCAGGACTTCCTAATCTATTATTCCTTCTTCATCTGGAAACTATCTTAGATAAGCCTTGTTGCTCTTCTCTTCAAGATCAGCATCGTCTTTTTCTCTTTTAGACTCTTTGTTGGTTGGGCCCCTTCATCTTAATCTTCTGCCGGGGTCTTTTCCTGTTACTCTCTTTATGTCCTTCTTGCTTAACTTCAACTTTAGTACTGTTAGGTTCTTCAAGAACCTTTTGCTTATGTACATCAGCTGATTCTTTATAATCTTTTACTGCATCATCTGAATCCATAGGCTTGAAATCATCAATTACCCTTTTCTGTCTTTTATACAAACCTTGAATTTCTGAAAATGTCTTTGCCTTCAGCTGAGAGTGTTTGTAACCATCCATATTCTTTAGATACGTCATCATCAAATTCCTCAGTTAAGATTTAGTTGGTGGTCTACTTCTAATCTCAGTAGATCTTTATGCAGCTCTGAATTTTCTTTGAGCAGCAATTGTTTCAGCCAAGAACTTTGCTCTCTCTTCAATTGTATACTCCTCTCTTTCTTACTGTTGAAGCTTGGCTGCAAACAATGCATCAGCATCAATCCCTGCTTGAACTTCATCATACGTCTCAGCTATAGCAGCCTTAGATGCTTCTTCTTCCCTCTGTCTTTCCCTTTCTTTTTTTTTTTTTTTTTCTTATTTATACCTATGTCTTGCATGTTTCTAATTGTTAATGTATGGCGATTTTTTGTATCTCTTGCAATTTGAGCAGAATCTCAAAATCATTCAGTCATCTTCTTTGAAGGCTTAGGTTCCTCTAAGGGATACTTTTGCCCTTTGTCTTTAGGGTCAATTGTTAGAAGTGGATTCCGGTTAAGATTGATCTTTCAGGTCTTGAAGAATCTTCAATATCTTTAATTGACACTCCTTTTTCCTTAGCTTTCTCTTCTTTCATCTTAATCAAAGTTTGAGCCATGGTGATATCTTCATCATCAAATATACTTGTTGTTGTAGGAGGAGTTCTAGGCTCAACAGCACTATCTTCTTGCCTAGCAGCATCAACATCTGGCCTAGCAGTACTAAGTTCTGGCCTAGCAGTACTAACTATTTTAGGTTCAGCAGTACTAACTAGTTCTTCAGTACTTCCTCCTTTCTTACCACTACCATTGTTAAGCTCCTCAGTTTTCTTTACTTTGGCCTCCCTTCTTTACAACATCCTTTCGTTTTCATGTAATCCCTTACATAGCTTACAGATCATCAAAGACATCCAAGTTGGTTCAGTTTGGCATTTTTTCCTCCCCATATTTAGATTACAGGACTCCTTCCTTCTATCCTTTTCTTCATTGATATCTTTTTCACACTCTTTACCATGACCGCCTTTGGGTGAGATGCTGGATTACACTTCCTTTTCAGCTTCTTGATTTTGATCTTTCATTTTAAAGGATCTCTGCAGCCTGTGGCCTCTTGAGTTTGCCAAAGAACAGAACACCCATGTTGACAGTTAGTGCAAAGAACAAAAATAACTCTTTCTTAGGTTAGCGACACTCAGATTTTTTAGATGTTGTGATCACATGAAAGAGGAATATCATGGGATGAATGATAACTGGTCTACTTTACTCCCAGTTAGTGCCCTCTAAAGAGTCCCTAGAGTCTTGGGTGTGTCATGGCTAGATGATAAGGCGTTCATAGGGGGGTTGAGTATTCCTATCCTATAAATTGAGAATGATGAGGGTGTTGGTTGGGGTTCAGTGGGTTGTTTTGAACCTTCACCCTCAGGTGCTTGGTGTGGCACCAACATAAAATCAAAGAGTGGAGTGACTTTTCCTTAAAACAAGACACCTTATGAACTTATAACTAGTAAAATACCAATCATACGCTATATAAGACCTTTTGGGTGCCATGTGACCATCTTGAATACCATTGACCATCTGGGCTAGTTTGAAGGGAAGCCTGATGAAGGGTTTTTAGTTGGGTATTCCCTAAATAGCAAGGCTTTTAGGGTATACAATTTAGAAACCAAAAGAGTTGAAGAAAACCTGCATATAACCTTTTTAGAAAATAAACCAAATGTTGCAGGGAAAGGACCTAATTGGCTGTTTGATCTTGATTATTTAACTGATTCAATGAATTATCAGCCTGTGAGATCAGAGAATCAAGCTAACAAAATTGCAGGTCCAAAAGAAGTTAATCATAGTGCAGGTACACAAGATAATATTGATGCAAGAAATTCTGAAATGGATGCTGAATCTGCTCAAGACTAATTTGTACTACCAATATGGTCTTCTTATACTTCAACAGTCAAAGCTCAAAGCAAAGAATGAATTTGAATACGCCTAATAAGAATACTGGTTTAAAGATAAATGAGGAGCCAGTAGATTAGGAGGATCAAGCCTTTTTGGAGGAGCTTGAAAGGCTTAAAAGATAAGAAAAGGAGGCTATGATGCAGCTGAAGGCCATTAGAATCGGGAGTTTGCCCAAGATACTAAGGATTTCCTTCTTCAAGCATGAGCTGTTAAAGCTACCAGGTACTAACACAGTTAATACTGCTAGCACACCAGTTAGTACTGACAGTCCTTTAAATGTTTTTGGTACTGGTGGATCTGATCTAAACAACACTGACCAAGATGATTTACAAATACCTGCTCTTGAGGATATTTATGATAATCCAAGTGATGGTATGTTTTTCCAATGCATCTTATGAATGATGAGGGTGCAGGATCTGACTTACTCTATTTGAGAATCCACTATGTAATGTTTAGTTTTATTCCCACTTCAAGGATACACTCTATTCATCCTACAACCCAAATTCTTGGAGATCTAAAGTCAGCAGTTCAGACAAGGAGCAAAGTACACAAAAGTTCTAGAGCCTATGCTTTTGTAAGTTATATTCAAAAGCAAAGAAGAAATAAACATAAGGATTTCCAGCATTGTTTATTTTCTTGCTTCCTATCTCAAATTGAACCCAAGAAGATATCTGAAGCCCTTGAAGATGAAAGTTAGGTTGATGCTATGCAGGAAGAATTTGCTATTCAAGATTCAAAAGGTATGGATTCTTGTAGATTTGCCTTATGGGAAGAAGGTAATTGGGACTAAATGGGTTTACAGGAATAAGAAGGATGAAAGAGGTGTTATGGTTAGAAATAAGGCCAAGTATAGTAAAACAAAAAAAAATGCCAGGACATAGGCAAGAGGAAGGGATAGACTATGATGAGGTTTTGCTCATGTAGATAGGATTTCTTTTTTGGTCCTTTTCTTCTTATATGAGTTCACTAGTTTATCAAATGGATGTAAATTGTTCCTCTTGTATGGAAAAATTGTTGAGGAAGGTATGTGTTCTCAACTCCAGGTTTTGTAGGAACCTAAGTTAACCTAAGAAGGTCTACAAGGTTGTGAAAGCTCTGTATGGTTTACACCAAGCTCCCAGAGCCTGGTATGCTACTTTATCTACTTTCTTGTTGAAGAGTGGATACAGAAGAGGAAACATTGACTATGACTCTTTTTATAAGAAGGACAAAAATTGATATATGTCACGTACACGGTTTATGTGGATGATATTATTTTTGGTTCTACAAAGAGGTCTTGGTGTGTGAATTTGAGGCATTGATGGAAAAGTTGATTCAGATGAGTTCTTATAGGAGATCTCACCTTCGTTCCTTAGATTACTGGTCAATCTGAAAGAAGATGGTATTTTTATAAGTCAGGATAAGTATGTTGCAGAGATCCTAAAGAAATTTGATTTTGCTAGTGTAAAGACTGCTAGTACTCCAATTGAGACCCAGAAGTCTTTGACCAAGGATGAAGAAGCTGTTTATGTGGATGTACATCTTTATAGATCCATGATTAGCTCTTTAATATACTTGACTGCTTCTAGGCCTGATATTATGTTTGCAGTCTATGCTTGTTCTAGGTTTCAAGTAACTTCAAAGACCTCCCATCTTAATGCTGTAAAGAGAATCTTTAGGTATCTCAAGGGCAAACCTAAACTGGGCCTTTGGTATCCTAGAGTGTCATTATTTAATCATAGATGGCATACTCAGATAGTGACTATGCTTGGGAGCAACATCTTGATAGGATAATTTACAAACAAGAGGTTGTCAATTCGTGGCTGGGAGACTTATTATTGGCAGTGCACAAGAAGTAGACAATTATGGCTAATTCTTACTACAAAGGAAGAGTATTGTTGCTGCTGCCAACGGTATGGGTAAGTATTGTGGATTCACAAAAATAATGTGTAAGACTATGGGTTCAATTTTATGAACACAAAGATCTACATTAATAATGAAAGTACTATATGCATTGTAAAGAACCCATTGTTTCACTCCAAAACAAAGCATATTGAGATTAGGCACCACATCATTAGGGATGCCTATGAGAAGAAGATTCATCCTGGTGGTAATGTTTCACACTGATGTTAATCGTAGCTAAATCTTTAAACCAAAGCTTTGATGCTAGCAGGTTCAATTTATTAATTGTTAAAATTGAATGATGAACTTTATAGCTACATTATTCAGGGGTAGGCAAGATGAGTAAGTTTAAAGGTGTAAAGTTTTTGATGAACTCTTAGTTAGCAGATGGATTCTAGTTGATTAGATGATTATTTGGAGTTCATTATCTCCTTTGGACTGAAGCTTGAGGGCTACATATGGTGCTGAGTTAGTTAGTGTTGCCATTTTGGTTATTTCTACCAGGCCAAACTTAGTTATGCCGCTTGGTTAGTGCTGCTCACTAGCATTTAACTATGGTGTTGATGCTTGGATTGGGTCAAAGATGCAGTTTGGATTGGATTTGAGGGTACTACATGGAAACTAACAAGTTAGTACTGCCAGGCAAAGTTGGTGATGGTAGGCATAAAAGTTGGTGCTGCCAGGCAAAAGTTTATGTTGCTTGTTACTGTTACTACTGTTGGTGAGCATAACATATTTTCATTAATTAATTATAACCGTTGCGTTTTGGCCAACAAATTGCTTTTAGGGGTCTATGAATTGAAATTTTTTGATCTTTCCTTCTATAATACTCTTTCCTTAAGATAAAGGATCAAGTTTATTCAGTCGGTCATCTCAAAACCTAAGTCATCTTTCATAAAATCTCAATTAACTCTTCCAAACCCTAACATTCTTACAATCGAACATTTCCCAAACCTTACTCACCCTTTTCAACACATCTATGGCTGATTTGGAGTTCGTCGATCAACACAATATGGTCGGCAAGTTTACGTGAAAACAGGAGAAATATTCAGGAATTATTGGTGATAGTGGATTCCTTAAAATCTAGTTGATTCATCATGCTCCTCAACTGTAAGTCCTACTATCTATATTTCTTATATTGAACAGTTTTGGAACACTGCTAGTTCCCAAACAGTCAATGATGAGAAGCAAATTCATGCTACTGTTGATAGCAAGGCAGTAGTAGTAACAGAAGCATCAATCAGAAAAAACAGAGAACATGACCACTCTTCCTTCATAGATTCGACATCAATACACCTTGTAGATCCTAGATCGAGAGCCACGAGGCTCTGATACCAATTGTGAAAACCTAAAGATCGTTGTAGCTCTAGTTTGTTAAGAACTAATCTAGGATAATGATAACATAGGCGGAATATTCAAACATAGAATCAATATTATCATAACAAGGTTTTACCAAACATTCACCACAACCCCAATATTATTTGATCAAGATAATACGGTTACATCAATGAACTGTAACAGGGATCAAGGAAAACCTTGATTACCTTGAGGCTAAACCAACTAAACCTAGGCGTCCACTTAGAGGACTTGACGCCTAGAACACACACACACTTTTCTGGTGTTTACATCTTTGACACACATAAAACTATATCTAGGGATCTCTTTATATAGTAGAGTCCACCTAGATTTACATGGGAAAACATAATTGTATAAGGAAACTAAATCTTTTAATTCTTTAAACATTTAACTTGATCTTCTGTTATCTTCTTTCTTCATAAGGAGATCTTTTGATATCTTTATAACTTGATATCTTTGACTAAAATCTTCAATAATTCTCCACCAGCTTGTAGAATTCTTGAATGACGATTTTAGTCCTTTTGTTTCATTCTTGTTTTGTCTTATCAACTCAAATATAATTCCTAACAATCTTCCCCTAGTTGATAATGACAAAACCAAATAAGCACAAACTTCCCCTGAAGTTAATATACGAATGAAAACTTCCCCTTAAGCTACCAAGGATCTACAAGTTGCAAATCATCAAATCTTCTTCCCCTTTTTGTCAATATCAAATAGGAGACTAAAGTATGCAACTTTGATCTTCACAACTACAAACCACTATCACACTTCTAATCCAGCCTTCAACAACTCAAATTACCCTCCATGATGCGCCTTTAAGATAAATAAACTTGAGCAGTAGAAACTTAAACTAGCAGTAGTAATAATAACTAGCAGTAGTAAAAACCTTTACCTTAATGTTGCATATAAATGGTTAAACATTTTAACATAGGTAAAATGTGAGCATTGAGCATCATAGGTAAAATCACACACCTTTGCTAGATTTGTCAATTCTTCGTCACAACGTTTCTAAGCACGAACAAGTTACCTCTAAATGTTGTAAGCCATTTGAGATATGATAAAACACAAACCTAAATAATTCCACTTCATCTTCAAATAAGTGATAAACAATCTTCTTCATAATTAATTAATCCAATGAATCCAAAAATAGCCGTATAACATTTAAATCCTGTTCCAACCGAGATCCAATCCTCTGTGTGTTATCCAATATGGAACCCAGCTAGCAGTAGTATCTTTTAAGCCCAAGCAGTAGTAACTACTTTTTATTGAATAGTAGTAACTATAACACCCTGTGTTTTCAAGTCAATGACGACGTCGATAAATATATTATTTATTTTTAGTGTTGTACGCATTTGCTTGTG